>JAOVVB010029139.1:0-15685 GCA_028570985.1 Heterobranchus longifilis
GCTGAACTGCCCCCAGTAAAGAAAAGAAAAAGAGGCGAAAATAACGGAGCAGGAAGAGAGTTTAAAAGACAGACGACAGAGAAATGGACAGACACGAAGTAGACGGAGTAAACGGAGCATGAACTGGTCATTATTGAAAATAGAACCCCGACAGGGTGATGTAGAAGCCTGACACGCAGCGGATTCTACATTCTATGAGTCTACATTCTACATTCTATGATTCTACATCATCCCTTACATATTATCCAACAACAGTTGGCAGTTGTCTTAGAATGTATTTTTTGTGATCTTTTTAAAAAAAAATTGAAATTAAAGACAAATAATTAAAAATAAATAAACACCCACAGAGCTTTTAGAAAGGTGCAGAATAAAAGTATTGCTTTTCCAAAAAAAAAAAGGAAATGATCATAGTGATTTAATCATTTTTTAAAAATGTGTTGGGTCCAAAATGTTTTGTTTACCTCTGTATGAGTTGTCTGATGTTTGGTTCTGATTCTAACAAGTCTTGTACAGCTCACAGTTAAAGTAACTAACATAAAGCTAGCCCACTTATCAAAAGTCCCGAGTTCTTCAGCAATCTCTTTAATTTCTTTTCATCCGGCTGTTTCGGTTGGAAAATCACATTATACATCAATTTCATATAATTCAATATTTAATTCCTTAATTGATGCATATGTGAGTAATCTTAGACATCCAAATTTTGAACTCTGCTTTTGGTGTTCCAAGTATGCTTTCAAGCAAAAGAGGTACATACATTAAATTTAAGTCATTTAAGCCATAATTTAACAAAACTGCTATTCAGTGTGTGGCATATATGAGAGTCTAAGGGCCCCTGAATGTCAGGAAATGTATATAATGGATGAGTGTTTACCCTCTGGTTCTAATTTCATGACACCCTCTCCCACCCCCATCCTCCCCAGTGAGTGGCTTGGCACAACACACGGTCAATGCCACTGCTGAAGATAGTGTGCTATAACTGAATTAGTAAATTCAATCTCCTAAAACAAGATCAAGCTTTACTTCGAAAAAGACTCACTCCACACTTTTAGTGTAATTGCCCACACAATTATGTTAATTTAGAGGTTCTGTACTTAATGCAGTGCCTGTTAGTTCTTAACCAAAATCCTATGCTAATTTGAAAGGAAAGATGCCTTCATTTAAGATACTGTAAAAGGCTCAGATAAACTGCATGTCCCTTTTTTTTTACAACAGCCTTTGTCTCCTGGACGTGTTTTGAGATAAGATGTTCAGTCACAGTAAGAGCAGATTTAGTCCTCCGTGCCATCTGTAATCTATAAAATATTTCTAAAATAAAGTATATTACTGCAATTATCACATGTTTACCCTCTCTGGATCCTTAAAAGTTGATTAAGCATCAGAATATTGGAAGCCTGCGCCACACACAGTGTTTCACATCTCTTAGAAATGTATTTGCCTCTGGCCTCTGCTCCTCCCAGCTGGTCACATCTGTGTGAACAAGCAGAACAGACACATCCGTACGGCCTGTGTACAGCACTCATAAGCAGTTGTTGCTTGGCAACCTTAAAACTCTAGGTGATTGGGGATGTCTAGCTGCTCGGCGGATGGGTCGGGTTAAACGAAGAGGTGGTGAGTTTGAGCTAAAAGGGCTGCATTCATCTGACGCTAACCAGCTTTTTTTTTTTGCGACTGCTTTGACATTGTGTGCTGCCACGTAGTGATTACTGAGGTACAGCATTCTCTGCTGTTGGGACATCAAAGGCGCAAATGCAGATTTATGGATGTTTTCACTTTAAAAGTACTATGTGGAATTTTCAGAAAATCCTTGTTATTAATGACGTTGGTTGCCATTAAGTGAACTGCAGTCAGTATCAATATTTATCTGTAGCTTTCCCCCGTTGGTGACATTCCCGTCCAGCCACAGCCTCACTGGATAAAACTTTTTTTTTTGTGCTTACGTGGACTTGCGTGATGTATTGGACTCTGTTGTGGTGGCTGCCGGTTGTTTGTTGATGTTAGCGGACTCCATTTCTAGTCTAATGTTAGCCTAGCTAGTGTTGCACACGGTTGGCGCTGTAGCGGAGCTGAAAAGACACAAGGCACTCTGGAGCATGCATTAAACGTCTTTCAGGGATGTTAATAATTAACTGTGTAACATACGGCCCGTGGACAGCTGCAGACTTGTACCAGACGTGCGAACGCTGGGAAAGTGGCTGCATATGACTATGCACACAACATCGTGGCTGCGCGAGCGGTAAAAGTCTGCAGCTGTCTGCGCACGCTGAACACTCCCGGACAGGTGAACTGGGACTCAGTTGTCTGGTTAACAGTTAATGATCGGTTAACGAGGGGTCAGCTATCGGTCAGAAAATATAATCAAAATTAGCCACCCTACATCATTTGGTTTTCCCAGCAATACCATCCAGAGTCCTTTTCACAGAAATCAGTCCACAGGCTGCTATTGGCAACCGAGAAAGTCAGGGAAGGTCTCCGTTTTTAAGTTGCGTTACAAGTCCGTTCACACATTGGCAATATAAAGTGATTAATACATGTAAATTGCTTCACATAGTACCTATAAACGTCAAGAATAACATCCATCCCTAAAGTGAAAGCTCAGAGTAAAATGTGTTCTTGGTGAAAGACGTGCAGTCATCTCTAAATCATTCCGATGTTGGTTTAAAGGTTACACTTTGAAAATTAGGAGATTATCGTTGTGTGTTGGAATCAAGGCATGCAAGTGCTATTGCATATTTTGTGTGTGTTTGTGGTAGTGTGTGATACACTGCGTTATCATGGCACTGTCCTACTGTATAGCCAAGGGCATGCCATCATAATTGCTGCGAGTGATTCAATTATGATCCAATTCTATCTACTCCACAGGGGGTAGGAGGTGCACGGGGACATTAGAAATGGATAATTTACTTCACTGTCAAGAGATGTACACTGCTCCATCTTTTATCCATGACAAAACACACACGATGCTATGCACCGAATTAACACACTGCAGAAATCCCAAACACATACAGCTGTAGGTCTCAAACTGCAGGCTTTTTGCAAACAAAAGGAAATGTGTATTTTCCCCCTTTTTTTTCCCTCTGTGATGTCTCATTGGGTCGTAGCTCCATTAACTCTATAACTCTCAGAGGGGTAGCTAGCTTCATGCTACATTAGGAATATGGCCTTATGGATTTCACATTAAATGACTTTTCTGTAGCAAATCTCAAAGTTAATAAATATTGGAGCTTAACAACCACACTCAGACACTTGAAAATGCACATGAGCTGCAAAACAGCCTTGAGAAAATGTGATTGTGTCACACTCAGGAGGGCTATACAGTAATCTTAATGTTTGCTGCTTTTCTATCTATGGTCATAATGTGATGAGGCCTGCAATCTGGCAAAAAACAGTCATGTGTGAACAGTAATCATGTGGTGTCAATCATGTGCCTGAAGCTTTCACTCAGGAATCAATCAGCCTTGGGCGGCTTACAGGCAAATCAACACTTTTGCAGGTGGACAGGATGGACTGGCTGACTGGCAGCTTATTCTGTCCGTCAGCAGAGAATTGAGGAGAAATCGAACACTGCCTGCAAACTGGGCAGAAGAGATTCTATGACTTTTTTTTTCAAAATGACTCCCCACCACAAAAAATACACACAAACTCACCACTTTCCAAATCATGAAAGCTTGATCTCCCCCCAAGCCTGAATAATGATGGAGGGTTAAGAGCAACCTCGATGGTCAGCAGATGATGGTTTCCAATCTTTGCAGAATGACGCTATGATTCGAAACAGCCTTAGGGCCTGAGTCCATATAGTGTTCTTTTCTGGCTCTGGCAGAGAGCTGGGAAGTGCTTCATCCCAGCGTCTTATCAAAAGAAGCAACATTAGCTAGGTAGCTAGCTTAATGCTATGTAAAACAGAGGGTTGATGACACAGCTAACAACAAACTAACAAAAAACATACAAAGTGCACAGTGATAAAACCACAACTCTCAGTCAGTCAGCAGTCAATGTCAGGCCGATCTGCTCCCACAAACTAGCTTTTCTCTCTTTGTTGTGATAGTTTCCTGAAAAGGAGCGCCGGTGACGATACAGCGCCTTTCTGAAAAGTTCACAGATTTTCAACTTGAAACACTCGGAGCGGCCGCACCAAAAAGCGCTCTGAAAAAAACATGCTGGCACATAATCTCTCTCCTCATTGGGATCAACTGAAAAAAGACGCTGGTGCTCAGAAAAAAAGCACAGGCCCTTACAGGTTACTCACTGAGACCCCAGTATTATTATTATTATTATTATTATTTTTTAAAAGATAGTATTCCAACATGCCTCTCCATCTGCTTAAATTTAAGTCTTAAATATGGGTCCTCAGATGGACCATGGTTCAGGGGAAAATTATGCTTTGATGGTGGGGTTCACCACATGGATTTACACTGCAATTAAAAGGCCAATTAAATGCCCATTCTCTCTGTTTCCTGGTAATAGTGCTAAATAATAGGTGTTGTGGGGCCCTGGAGAATGTGTATAACTGTGCTGCCATCCAGTTGAACTTGGCCATTGTCTCATTGCTGCTGCAGATCAAATCTGCGTTGACGTGCTTCATAAACATTTAACTGCCATTTTACAAAGCTGTTACAAATCACGCAGAGACACACTGGGTGTCCCGAACAATCCCCTTTTTAAAAAATTACTGACATTGTAATTTACCACAGAGAGTGCAGTAATTATTCACAAGTATCAACAAAAAAGACAACGCACAAAAGCAATGCTGCGTCCACAGAGACGGACTATTATGTTGTTCATTTTTGATCGGCGTGCGTGTCTCGGGGTGTAATGACCACCCTCGTGGGCAATGCAGGGATGCTTTTGTACACACCATTCAAACAAGTATGAATTACATTTCATTTTTTGCTGCAGAATTCATTCAACCTTCGTTAGTCTCCTGGGCACAGAGGCCCACGATGGCAGTAGCAGAATCCAGTTGTGATTTAACGTAGCTGGGTTCATCATTCACGTGGGCACATGACTACGGGGAGGGGGGGTCGACGAGTGATTGTGCACCTGCTCTCATGGCCCCTAAATGTGGGAGATTCATCATCACAGCATACATGGCTTGAATACATATCATATCAAGGTACTGTAGGAAATACGTGTCACAGCACAGACTGGAGACACTGTGACAGTAAGGCGTTGCCATGTATGGGGTTACACTGTTTTCTCACACGAACTCCGGACAATGTCCGAAGAATCAGGTCTGGACATTGTCCGGAGTTATCCTTTTGTCCGTGTTAGACGCATTCTCACGTCCTGGAAATACTCAGTTTGGTTTAGTCGAGGGGTGGGGCCTGGGTAGAGCGTGGCAGAGGCAGGTCATGATGTGTATTACCCCGCAATCACATAGCCGGTTCGTAATTTGGTCAGAAACAACCGAGTCTCTTGCTGTAGTTCCAGAATCTTGTTGTCTCTCCAGTTAGACATTTTCATTGGCATCTTTGTGTGAATGGCCCTTCTTCTTCTTCTTCTTCTTCTTCTTCTTCTTCTTCTTCTTCTTCTTCTTCTTCTTCTTCTTCTTTCCGAATGATTCAGACATTAGGGTTCTCATATACACCTCCTCCAGGTAAAGGATAGATCATTTCAGTTGCAGTGTACATGTGATAGGGGCTATAGTTACTTTAAGCCTGCAAAAGCTTTATGGTAATTGTGAAGTTAGTTTGTTTTTTAAATTATTTTTTCTTGTGTTACTGCCACACTAAAGACAAGAGACACCAAAGTCATCATCTCACTTGCATGTCAATGGGAATTGGTTGTTTTTCTTCTTTAGCATGTGTAAAAAAAAACCAAAAACAAGAGGAGACAAACCGAATGGAAAATACACCCTGGAATAAAACAGACCCAGTGTCATGCAATTCAGACATTTCTACACTATCATTTAGCTTTAACAAAGAGAACATTTGGTTCCATTTTTAGCTAAAGAAAGATGCCTTGTGCAATACTTCTCACGCATCCCCCAGAAAGTGGCTGCAACAGCTACATTTTGTTTTTTTATTTGACATTTTCTATGACCACAAAAATCTTGCAACATGTTTGCCTCAGAAAAAGAGAAAAGAAATGAAATGAAAACCCTGAAAACAGGAGTGAGGATCTGTGCTCCCGGGGTTGTCTTTGGAAATCATACTGGAGCCTCCCTGCCATCAGCAATGTTTGGTGTGCAGCGTGGGGCACATGCCAGGGCAGGCTGCACAAAAATAGTAGCATTACTAAGGATCTCAGGGAGCCTTGGCTGGTCATATCTTCCTGGGGAAGAAATCGTGATATGCTCTCTTGCTGTCTCTCAAACACTGTACAATGCACACACGTACACACACAGACAGAAAAGGAGAAAAACAAAGGCCATGCCATAGAGGGGGAGAGGAAAAGGAGCAGACATAGTGTAAGATTAGTTTTCTGTGTCTAGAAACAGCAATGACAGGGTGGCCTGTGTGAGACTGAGAGAGAGGGGGCACACAAGTCACGTTCAGGGACAGACAAGGAACTGCAGCTCCTCCGCTGTTGCTGTCTTCTTTCTTGTGGTTTTTGTTGCAACTGACCAAAGATATTTGAGGTGAGGCTTCAGAGACGTCAGCCAGGTATGGAAGACCATAAAATGTATGTCTACATATACCTATGTTCCTGGAAATTGTTCTTGGAACTGTTTAAAGTCAAGCTGAAACAGAAGTTAGACGCCTTTAGCTTCTGTCCGGTGACGTATTTCCCAGTCAAACGGTATATTTGCACGGGAAGTCTAATCCTTTGCATTTGATTGGACCTCTGAAGAATGGGCGGGCTTAGAGTCCAGCGCAGTACGGCGCTACAGAGGACTGTTAGCTAATGTTAGCTCTGTGCTGCTAACAGTATGCAGATTGTAGATTTCCTGTACATATAGTTGGCAGTAAAGCTGATTGTGATTGTCTTTGAGTAGTCATCACAAAGAACATCACCTGCTCAGGAATATCTCCTGGGAAGCCCAAATAAGTGGAGTAAAATAAGCAATTCCCCAACTCAAGAGTGCTGAGTCCTAAAACCTGGAAATGAGTTAGCATGTTAGCACTTCCAGTTCCCTCGTCTCGAAGTCAGTGGGTTATTGTGTTGTTCGACATGAAATATGTTGGTAAATACCCCACTTGTGAATTTTTAAAAAGGCAGTTGCTAACAAGTGGCTAAATGAGACTACAGAGGTTGTCGGGGACATTAAACATCACCGTCAGCTTAGTGGTGGTGACGATGACACTGAGTCATACGACTGTGGTGTAGTTTGTTTAGCCTAACATTAGCTTTTTACTTCTGCCGATTGCATTTGCGCTTCTAAAATCATAAGTGGTGATTACCTTGCTGAACAAAACATGCCACAGAGCTTATTTTCTGCAATAATCCAAAATCCAATAGAAAAATCCCATTGGCTTTTTGTCGAGAGAACCAGGGCGATGCTAACTTCTGGGTTAGCCTAAAAACAATATCCCTACAGCCAGTATCCCCTCTATGGACAATGGCAGATGTACAGTCTGTATGTATGTGTATATGTAAAGGATGTGAAAATGCATATGTGGCTCTGTAATAGAATAGGTATAAGAAAGTGAGATAAGCAATTGTGTAATTGCAGAGAAAACAATGCACACTTGTGCTGCTTTAATATTGACACTAAGAGTAATTGCATTAGCAATAACTGAGGGTAGTTTATGAGATGGTAAACAGGTATTGAATGGGCATACTAAGCAGATAAGTAAATAACACCAGTGATTTAAACTAGGTCTGCATTAGAAAGTGTGCGTCACGTACTCATGAATGCCTGTGGTGTTTAAATGGTGCTGTTGTTGTAGTGCCTGATAACTGCATGATGCCACTCATGCAGGTTAGAGAAAGATTTGGGAGGAAGTAGGGTTGGGCGATATGTTAAAATTTTCCAACCGGCAACCCAGCAACTGGCGATTGCTGATACATTTGCCCAGCTGTGTGCCACTGTGGCTGCTACGGCACGGCAAAACTCACCCAAAGTATTTCCACTGTTCCAACAATCACCAACTCTGGTTTGGTTGAATTAAATCCTTAATTCACTGAGTTAAATGTGAAAATATGCCAGTTTTAAATGCTGTTTCCCCGCTGCTGCGTGGAGCACCTGCACACAGGTGCGCACAGGGGCTCCGCAGAGCAGCAGCACTTGAGGCAGACCATTAAATTAGCTAAATAAAATGATAATTGCCCCAAAAAAGAGCAACCGGCCATCACCGGTATCCAATATATTCGTCCAATCGTCCAACTCTAGGAGGGAGATCCTCTGTCTTCCCCAACCAAAGAACATTGGTGATCAAATAATTTTCAATCTATTCTATTTGTTCCCCTCAGACACTAAGGGAGGTTTAAGCAGTCAGAAATCCCCATCCCCTTTATTCTTTTTTTTTTCAGAGCAACCTCCATTCTAGACAGTCATTTCCATTCTTGTTTATTATATTTCGAAAGCATCAGTTTTGGTTTGAAACAGAGTTTCTCTGTATTCACAGAATCAATTCATTCTCAAGCTATCAGAGCGTGTTTATTCATGGCATGTCTAAAATTGATGCACATTTCATTGCACTTAGAGTTACAGTTACACTTGCTTTGCATGCGTTCAGTAAAAGTTGTTGCAAAGGCAATGTGTCTCAGAAATGTCTTTGGGAGAACAGATGAGGAATTTTAAAGGCAGTCCTCAGGCAAAACCTACATTTTTAATATCATTTTTATAGATAATGATAGCCCAGAACTCCTACAGGATACATTTGGTGGTGCTTCAGAGCTATTTCATTGGTGAATAATTCATGATTAAGAAATTAAACTTTGAATTAATCTAATTTGAATTTTAATCTTTTGGCAAAGCGACAAATGATTGAAGGACCTGGTGTAAGTATCCAGATGCTATAGTAGATGCTCAAAGCAGCACAGTCAGAACCTTCACATTACACTGCAAAACCTGAGACACCCCAGCTGTGAAAACATGGATTATTGTTCATGTAAATACCTCATGGAATTACAGATGATGAATATGGACCATATGGAACATGTGGAGAAAATGATTAGCATAATACAGATTTGTTTTGTCTCTGCGTCTGCATGCGATTGTGTGTTATATGGACGTGTGTGTGTGTGTGTGTGTGTGTGTGTGTGTGTGTGTGTGTGTGCGCATGCATGCCTATATTAGAGGTTGCGTAAGACTTTCTCGTTATTCGTCATTTTGACAGACAGGGTCGTAAAAGTTCCGTCATAATTACCCATCATTTAAATTTTCATTTTTTTATTGATAATAAGACACCTTTAATAGCTTTTCATTCATTCATTCACATTTTAATAATTTATATACAGCTTATAGATTATACATTTATAAGGGCATGGAGAGAAAAAAATCAACAGACACCGACTGCGCGGCCATCTTTCTATCAACACCACACAAAGCTGATAAATTTATTTTTTTTCTCTGCAGTGACAGTGGAGGCTGCTAACATCACTGTGGCCATTGTGTCATCACAGTTACTTTTTAAAAGTGAAACTCTGCAGATTTGTGCGTGGTTTTGCGTCAACCTCACGTTATAATACATATCAAAATATGGAGTACACAATACGATACGTATTGCAGTACACATTGATTGATTGTTGACTACAACAGCTGTTAAATGCAAATATTTACAGCCTTTGCTGCCGTATCGATACAGTGGCATCTATCGATACATATATCAGCAAGGAGTATGTCACAATATATTGTCAAATCAATTTTTTGAGCACAGGTCTAATCCCCGCCTACATTTTAACCCACATTCAAGAGTCTGCAGTGGAAATGCACCACAGATCTCGGTTTAGGTACCTGTATGCTACAGTTTCTATGGGTTACCAAAGCTACTATACCGAAGGTTTTTGGTAGAAATGCGGCTTTAAAGGAGCCGGTCTTCTCATCAGTAATGAATGACAGCTCCTCAAAAGTGAAGAACATCTGGATCGCCCCCTGGTGGCTGACTGTTAGTTTAGGAAGCGCTTTGATTTGATGTGCAGTGGAATTTTCTACGAGTGGAGCACACATTTTAAACATCAATACTGCGGTCGATCATGTTCAAAGCCAAAACCGCGATCAAGATTAATATTCAATTAATTGCGCAGCTCTAGGTTAACGCGACCTCTGGCCTATATGTGTGTTTGCATGTAAATTGACAGTCTTTCTGAACTTATCTCTCGTCACGTATTCCTTGTGTCCATGTCTTTTTTTTTTTTTCTGCCCGTGGCACTAAGAACAAAAACGAACGAGTTAATGACTATGTCAGATTGTGATGCTGGCATTTCCCCATTGACATCTACAATCCCCCATTTACATTTCATATCAGGACGAGCCACTGGCTGGGGCCCCATGTGAAAGGCCAGGCTGGATTAAGGTATCATTGTGATTGTGTGCTGCCTTATGGACAGGCAGGCAGGAAGAAGACCTAAATCCCTGTCTGGAGCAGAGCAGGTCTCAAGCTGCTGGTAAGCTCTCATCAGTCTCACCCTCTGCCTCACGGCTCTCCCCCTCTCATACCTCGGAGATCAGCCGTGATGGCATGTAATGGTGGATATAATTGCTTTGTCCTCTATCTATCTTTTTCCTCTTCTCCTCTCTTAGTTGGAAGTAACCAAATGAAATGAGGTGACACATGAGGAGAGGCATGAACTCTTCCTGTCAAAAAGCCCAGTGATTTCTGTCTCGCGTCCAGAAGCAAATGTCAGATTGGCTGCAATCCGACAATATTTTGTTGGTATATCTGGCAGCGTTTTTTTTCCTCACCCACATACATCTGGTAGCTCAGTAGAAGTCGACTGTTTTTATATTGATGCAATGCAGGAAGTAGCAGATGCTGCATGCTGACTGAATATGCTGTTCCCGCTCTCTGCTTAACAGGCCTCATAAGCCCTAAAATCATGTTTCCGTTCTGCAAGCTTGCTCCCCGGGACTGTAAATAGCCACTATCAAAAAGTGAGCTAAGGTAGAACGGTTATCCCACCCAACGCAGCCAGTTGTCGGGATTTTCCTCCTCTCTTTTACAGATACTATACGGATAAGGTGATTGTCTTATTTTCTCTGTAACACTCATGAGTCAGAAAATGTGTTTCTCATTGTTGCGGAACTATCCTCCATAAACCGTGAAGGATACGGATATCCAAGGTCCCTTGTTAGTATGCAAAACAATGCATCATATTTTTCCGCCATGTCTCATTTCCAATTGCGGAATGGGGAAGGAATGAAAAAATATGCAGGAGATTACCGCGTTAAACAATTTGGTTCTGCTTAATAGTGACTCCTTTGATTTGGTCCCGGGCCCCTGAGATGAGCGTGGATGAGGGATGATTGAGATGCACGGTGGAGCTTGTTCCTGGCTGCCTGCTCTGCTAAGCAGGCCCACTTCACCATAATAAGAGGTCATCCCTGGAGGAGTGTGGAAATGTGTCTAATTAAAACAAAATGCTTTATCAAGAGCTGAGGCAAAGTGAGCAGCCGCAGTAAAATAAATAGCCAGCAATTTCCTGAGATTCACATTCTGATAAGCATCTTTATTAAAACAGCAGCCACCTATCTAATGGAAGTGCTTTGCATTGTAGGAGGACTTCTGCTCATTTTCTTTCCGTTTCGCTATTTTTCTCGCTAATTTTCTTCCCATCCTCTGTGTGTGTGTGTGTGTGTGTGTGTGTGTGTGTGTGCGTGTGTGTGTGTACCAGACATGTGACTCAAGTCCATTGTTCCCACGGGTCCTTGAAATCCTTGAAAGTTTTTGAATTTGACGGAAAAAAATCAAGGTCTTGAAAGTGCTTGGATTTATATATTTTCTGCAAGAATAGAAATTTAAGTTATTTTGATATTTCTTTTTCTTAACGGTATATGTTTCTCTCAAAATGTAATTGAGAATGCAGTTTAGTTATGGGAGCATAATTGCTAGTTGTCATTATAAAAACAGTATGTAGTGTTGTAACTAATTAACCTTGAACTATGCCATATTTGGTCCTTGACTTTGAGGGAATTGGGCCTGGAAAGTCCTTGAAAAAAATCCCTACTTCCATGTTATATATAAAGATGTAACAAAAAAACGTGACGTGGTGACGTACAACATGACAGGACGTCACATATCTACAAACGGTTTATTTACAGGTGAACTTAAAATTACAACGTTGACTTTTAGTTTCAAACAGGACATGAACACATCGCTAAGACCACTGGAGTGGCTCTGCGGTGTTTTCCTGCTGTTTTACTTTATGTAACATTAAAATATTTCTGTATCCACCATGGGACGCCATTGTACATAGGATTCATAATAACGTCCGATTTTAATAGAATTAATATTTTAGTCCCGTCAAAAATGAAAACAAACATACATTTTGTCATAGTTTTTTATTATCAAAGATCTATTTTTAGCTCGTCATCATCTCGTCTTGGAAAAAAAGGTCGTTGACAAACATTTTTCATCATAGTTTTCGTGAATTAAATTAACGCTGGTGGCACAGAACGTGAAGACGCACAGAATGTTTTTTGTTTATGACTTCAGTGGAGGCAAGTAAATGTCTCCTCCACTTGCCCGACAAAAAATGCACTTGTCCCGGACTAGCGGACGAGCCCTGACCTACACCAAAATGTGTGTCTGCAAATAAAACGTCAATACGGCACGTAATAAGCTGGGCATCCTGGCTCACAGTTATGTGGGTTATGTAAGATTTACATTGCATCACTTTTTGTAGGAATTACTACGAACAGTGAATGAGAACAGTGGTGAGCATCCATGTCTGTGTCAGTGCATGACAGATAAACTATACAAAACAAACTGGGAGTCTACTGATTTTGTTCGGCATTTTGGATTTTGCTCACCTTGCAGTTAAGCACGAGTGTAAATGACTGAGTGCTGTGGGCGCAAAGTACTTAATTGTTTTTTTATATCATCATTATTCATCTTCCCTGACAGCTCAATTGTACCACTGATGTGTTGAAAGATGTACCATCTGTACTTTTGCCACTTTTCTCTCTCTCGCGCTCTCTCTCTCCGTTGCTATTTTTGAGGTGCCATGTTTCCATACTGATGACATCTGAGTCCGTGATTTGTTGCCACAAGTCTGATGTGTGAGATTACAGCACGAGGCTGCAGCTCACGGAATGCCTCCGAGCAAGGACAAAATAATTATAATAAAAAAAAAAACAAAAAAAACAAAAAAAAAAACAATTTAATACAATGCCTCACTCAGCAAACATATCAGAGCAGCTTGCAATTACCACGTCTCCTGTGATTGCATCTCTGTGGAAATTAATTGCTATTTTAATTTTGTTTTTCCCATTGACAGATCCTGACAAGCTTAAGAGAAGATGCCTCCGATGAGAGACGTGCGTTTGGGCGACAGATCAGGTAGGCTACATTATGTTCAATTGAACTTCAGGGTGGGTTGTTTTCCCTGAAGAGGGGACAGAAATCTAAATCACAGCCATGAAACCTCGTCACTGAGAGCATCGCTCTGATGTGACATATATTTGATTTCATGCTGCGTTCACGTGCTCCTCGGATGGTCCCGTTTTTCCGAGTTGGGAAGTCGTTCTTTGATGAGTGTGTCTTCAATGTGTTGTATTTTATTGCTCAGAGCGTTTAAACAACATGTTTCCAGTATTTGTGTGACAACGAAGAGCAAACTTTTTCCCAGACTTCTTTCTGCAACAGTAGATTCTCTAAAACCACTGAAATATTACATATTATTATTTTACATGACTTGCTATCAGGTTAATGCTATAAATAACATTTCTAACTCATCTACGACACTCTACACAGACAGTAAGTTACTAATGTTTATAACCACTGGTGGAATGTAACAAAGTACATTTACTCAAGTACTGTACTTAAGTACAAATTTGATGTACTATTTGATGTATTACTTTCCTTCCCTGCCACTTTATACTTCTACTCCACTACAATTCAGAGGGAAATATTGTACTTTTTACTCCACGACAGCTTTAGTTATTAGTTACTTTACTCATTAAGATTTTTGTATACAGAACATATGAAGAACTTGTAAAATATTGTATGAAATATCTGTTTTGATGCAGATTAAACTACCCAATAGTATATTTAAGTACAGCTGAAAGACAGATAATTAATTGGCAACTTTCTTAATCATTTAAGTCATTTTTCATGCTAAAACATTTCATGGTTCATGGTCATTTATTTAGAGGATGGATTTCCTGCATTTTCAGTACTTTTACTTTTAAACTTTACTGCATTTTCCTGATTATACTTACATACTTTTACTTACATAACATTTACGTAACAAGGACTTTTACTTATAATGGAGTATTTCTACAGTGTGGTATTAGTACTTTTACTCAGGATCTGAATACTTCCGCCACCACTGGTTATAATCTACCAAATAACAAATTACATGTGACGAACAAATTGACATGCAATGTGTGAATTAATGAAAAGTTTCTGACCATCATCCCAACATTTACGTTTGTCCGCCATGTTTCTGCGTAATACGTTCAGGTGGATTTGAATTCATTTTTCGGATTATTCCGACACCACATGAATGCAGCAGTGCTTCTCCTTCTAATGTTTCCTGGGTGAAATATTTCTCCTCAGTGTTGAACTGGAGAGCTGGCCGATCATCACCACATGGTAGTGGGCTGCAGAGTCTCCGTCAGAGGGCCATTACTGATGTAATGGGCCACCTGTATGAATGTGGTTTCTGTGTGTAAGAGTGTGTGTGTGTGTGTGTAGAATTGCTGATTGCATGGCAGTAGTCCCCAGAGCCTCTTGAGTGTGTATCCGGTACCCAGTGTAACAGGTGGACGGTGGGAAGGAAGCAGCATGGGTGCACTTCCATAATGGACCTGGTTCACACACATCCAAGACCCAAGACACACGCTGCACATTCTGGACTCTGCTGCTCCGCAATGAGACAAACACATAACTCCGGTCTTTACCTACAGAAATGGAATAAGGTATGTTTATGTTGACATTCATTTAAATGTTAAAAAAAAAGGCTAGGCTAGCATAAATGTTTCCCTGTAATACCTGACATGGTTTAAAGGGATAGTTCTGATCTTTTGAAGTGGAGTTGTGTGAGGTACTTTTCCACAGTATTACCTGCAGCAGACAGTGAAGCAAAGGAATGTACTGCTGTGGACGGGGCCACACAGCAAAATGTATTTTAGGCACCTAAAAAAAGGACCATCTAAAAAACTCTATATTTGTTTAAGTGTACGCTGTATTTCAAATATTTTCACTGCTTTACTTTGCCGGCAAACAGCCCCTTTCAAAGAAGAACTGAAGCCGTTAACATCGCTCTCTTCAAAGCCTCCAGACTCCTTTGACAAAAACAGTAATTTTACCTCGCAGAACACAGGAGTTGCTGGTCTTCCGCTGCCTCGATCGCTTAGTTTGTCTGTGTTATTGTGAGACTTTGGTGTTTTAAAAGGGTTATGAACTAACAAAACTAACAGACAAACTAACCGACCGAGGCAGCGGTAGACCAGGAACTCCTGTGTTCTGCGACGTAAAATGACTGTTTTTGTCAAAGGAGTCTGGTGGCTTTGAAGAGAACGATATAATAAGTTTCCTGTCGTGAAGGGCTGTTTGACAGCAGGGTAAAGCGGTGAAGATATTCTAAATATAGCTTACATTTAATGATCATTTTAGGTGGCTAAAATACGTTTTGCTTT
>JAOVVB010029153.1:0-15684 GCA_028570985.1 Heterobranchus longifilis
CCGCACCATCTGTTTCAGGAGTCAAACTTTGTCTATTTAAATATCTCGTGTCATTTTTAATTCATTTGGCCAGGAATGGAAACAGTATGGTCTGGACCAGGAGGTTTGTTTGAGTATTTCTGCAGGACACTGACGTAAATGTGTGCACAAAATCAGATCTTTGTGGGCTGCTCTGCATCTGGATCTCCACCTATTTACAGCATATCAGATTAAATAAATCACCTGTGTCACAACTCTGAGAAAAAACAGTGCTGCTGTATGTTGGTTTAAAAATAAAAGCAGCAAAAATGATCCCTAAAATTGGACTCGGGCCCACCCAAAGTGATGCCGCCAGAAAATCCGGAGTATGAGGCAATCTGATGAGGGAAAAAGCCTGTGTAAAGTGTAAGGCAATCTAAATGAATAGGATGACTCATCCTCCGCTCATTTACTGATCAAAGCCCTCAGCTCATGACGTAGGTATGCAGCACTCCGTCTCATTTTTTATGGTTTTATAGACACAAACAGAGCGCAAACGGAAAAAATAACCCAACAAAATGCTATTTATAAACTCGGCATTTTCCCTGAAGCACATAATTGATGCTGAATATGCTTCAGCGGCTCGCTCTGGGAGAAAATCGACAAGTGTAAGGTCCTGAGCTGTTGACATAGCCATCAGATAACCTGGATTAGCTGGTTGTGAACTGTCTTGGTGTCGCCTTGGTGACAAACAACCGCAGGATGCCATTTGGATTTCTCTGAAAACAGCAATGCTCCGATAAGAACCAAGAGCTTATTATTCCTATTTAGAGGCAACAAGAGAAACAGCTTCGGCTCACTCCCCTGCCATCATCTCTCACACACACACAAACACACACAAACACACACACTCCTGTGACAGCTGCCAGCAGGGTATCACTAGCTGACTGTACCCTTGGGCTAATGCATCCTGGGAAAACCCACGGCTGATGACCTGATGGAACGAGGCAAACGTGTCAGAGTGCATGTGCGTATCAGTTGTAGACAGTGCACACAAACATCCGGAAAAGTAATATTACCGCGCACAGCCACGTTATAAATAGAAATCGACCATTTCCTCTGGTGATGTAAATGTTAAATTAAAGTTCAGACTTCAATCTGAGCATGCGTCACTGTGTGTGGTCAACACAAAAGGGAATTCCTTATAGCTTATTGCAGTCATTGCGGTTGTGTAATGGTGTGTGGC
Organism: Heterobranchus longifilis; assembly: GCA_028570985.1. NCBI lineage: Eukaryota > Metazoa > Chordata > Actinopteri > Siluriformes > Clariidae > Heterobranchus > Heterobranchus longifilis. The sequence goes on from JAOVVB010029153.1 coordinate 1,205, forward strand.
ATTGTTTCCACTCTGTTTTGGGTTCAGTTACCCCCTTGAGAACAAAGCTGGTGATAATCACTACTAGCAAAATCATTTGGAAGCCCTTCAATCTATAGGAATGTGGTAGGAAATGGTGCAAGCAGAGTGATATGTCACAATTTCCCATAAAGGCTTCAGTCAGGTCCATATGTAGTTAGTGGCTTACAGTCAACATGCTTTTTAAGCAGCGGAAACCACGGCGTAAGTATTAGTTTCTGTTGACAGGAGCGTCTCATCCCAAACAACATGCAATGTGGGAAACAACAGTCACAAACAAGTTCTATGTTAGCAGTGGGTGTATACAGTACAGTAGCAGGCTTGTCTTTAAGGAAGATAGGATCAACCCTGAGTCAGGGACTGCACTAATATTTTGCAGAACCATCCATGATGAAAAACTTTACACTGTCTTGTATTTTATTCTCATCACAAAGTGAATTACAGTGTTGTTCTATTTAAAAGGTTAATTCCAGTTTATTACAAACTGGGTCATGGAAGTTACGAGGGGTGTCACGATTCTCCAAATCCACGTTTCGATTAGACATTCGATTTTAAGGTCACGATTTGATTACATTTTCGATTTAAATGTGGGTTTTTTTTTCTAATGGCTATGCCATTGTTAGACTATCAAGACTTGATTCATAAGATGAAGATATCATTGCTTTTATGCCCCGACAACTGTCATTTACATTTTCAAATTCTTCTTTAAAAAGACATGGTATCAAAACTGCCATATTTTTTGGGGAATGTACCACACTAAGGCCACTAAAATTGCCAAGTCAACTTACAGAAATAACCACAAAATGACATTTTGGGAAATGTGCTTATTTGGCTAATTTAGCTTATCACGAAATCTGCCTATACCAGCACATCCAAAGCTCCCTAATTACCACATTGTATCTCTTCTGTTTAATCTTTACAATCCGCTGCTAGTGGTAGTAACAGACAGAGTGGAATCAATGTTCTTATCTAGCCTTACTCTCAGTAAGAAGCGTATTCCCCAAAATGTGTTCATCTCTTTTTGATTAATGTAGAAATGTTGAGCTAAACTGCTCCTAGCAACCACGACAGCTTTCATGTTGACAGAAATGACATTGACTGATATATCCCTCACTACTGCCGTGTTTGTCATAATGGCTAACATGAACACAATGTCAGGCTCAATGAATGACATAAAACAAAATGGCAATGAAGTCTGCTATCAGGCGTAGCCAAAGTTATTTAAAAAAAAAAATTAAATGGCCAACATCCATCACAGTTTACAGACTTCTTGTTTTTTTGTTGACCTACTTTACTTGCATGCACACAGTTTTCCTGCACAATGACTGATTATTATCAATAGGCTATTTCAGGTGTGCTCACTTTTGGTATTACTTTCAAATTGCTTGCCGATAGTCTGATAGTCTGAGTGTTTTTCACCCTGGCAGACTACACTGTAGCAATGTTGCTGTGTTCCTGGATCACTGCACTTACTTTGCTCAGTATATTGTCATCATAACTGATAGAAATGATGGCCAAAACTATGAAAAATCAACCCAAGTTATAATAAACTGGAATTATCTTTTTAACTTCATTGCATCAGACTGTAAAAGTAAAGCATTGTAGCAGCTGCAGACTTTCTGTAAAGTGTGATTTACTTGTGATTGACAGTCAAGGTATTCCCTCAGTATTCCTCGAGTGTTTCTCATCGTCTATTCTCTCTGTTCTCGCTGACCTCGGACTATGACCACGCTTTCAGGCTGAATTTGGCTCCTTCTCTTCATCTCCTGCCACTTCTCATCAGATCAGATACAGGGCGTTGGCTGTCTTCCCTCACCTCGTGTCACTCCTCTCCGGCCTGACATCACCTCCCCCAAAACAGCCTCCCTAACTCTGCCTGTCAAGACACTAACTGCTGTGACAGCGGCCCGGCCCTGTCACATCACTCTGGCACTAATGAAGGAAAAGCAGAGAGAGACTGAGATGTATAGCCTATGTGTAAGTCCTCAGTAACGGTGTTGTGATGTCAGCTCAATATATCAGCCTGCTGACCTTTCAACATGTATGGCAGCGGGAGGGTTATTTATGGGCCAATGCAGAATTCATTGACTTTTCCAGACACTGTCAGCTTCTTATTATAAACAAAGCCTTCGTCTGCACATCCAGAGGCAGTCTGCCACCTGCAATCCCTTCATTTTGTCACTGAAAACAAATGTCTACAAAATGTCTCTGACACTGCTGAAATCTAATTTAGATCAAACTCTGGAGTCACAGCCTCATGACATCCATGAACTACAGTTAATACAAAATGTTGATGCTACAGTCATATGTAGTGCATCTTGTGCACCTTGTTGCTAGGCCACACATTACCAACATACAGTATAGACTCCCATGACGTTGCTAATGGTTTCCATTGGATACAACTTACGCTGCATCATGAAATGTCAGGAATTAAGAAACATCAGTGTTGGTTAAAAGGAAAAGTTCAACATTTTGGTAAATACATTCAATTCATGTCTGTATCATAGACTGTTGGGTAAACAGGGGGCACCGCTGTAGTACACCCTAAAGCAAGCCTAAAGCTTTATCGTCTATTTTACTCCAAATGGGACCATAATTTACAAAAAGGACATAATGTTGTATTGAAGAATACTTGAAACTAGCGATTAAGACCATAAACTCATTAGGAAAATATTTACTGACATAATAAATCAAGTGAGAAGTAGGTTAATTTTCTCATAGACTTCTACACAATCTGGCTTCTTTTGGAGACAGTGGAAACGCCCCCTAATGGCCATTAGAAAGAATGCAGCTTTAAGGCACTTCCTCATTGGCTTCAAAGGTTGGTCTGTATGTTAAATATGAAAGGTAGAACCAGGAGATGATTAGCTTAGCTTAGCATAAATACTGGAAACCAGCTGCCTGGCAACTTTATAACCACGATAAGACTTCAGAAAGTGACTGTCCCAGCCAAGACATAGTTCCCCCATGTTGTTTTTATACTTCATTTTTTATACTGATTAAACAAGATATAACATGATCATTTGTGAACTTTTGAGGTGCTGGAAGGCTAGTTTGCCCCTCTTTCCAGTCTTCATGCTATAAGCTAAGCTAACAGTCTCCTGGCTTTAGCTACAGATTTAGTGTTGGGTTTCCCAAGACATAATCCAGTAGAAGAAAATAAATTACAATTTTGACCAAAATTGGTTTTACAAATTGTTCACACACCAACAGCAATATACATGGGTTCTGATGTTGACTGCCCAGGCATCAGGAGGCCCCACATCCTTCACTATTAGTAATGCACGAGCAATAAATCTAGCTTTAGCTTTGGAGCAAATATTGCCAGAGAAATCTAAAAATAATTGACGTAAAAAGCCGAGCGCTGAGATGAGCATATCGCTGAAAGAAAAATGCAGGATTTTGTCAATTCCGTCTCTGGGCAATTCATCTGCGCAGCTCTCCTTGAAGATGATGGATGCCTGCTGAGTCATTGCCACGGCCCCATCTCTGCCCTGCTCAGTACATTAAAGCAGAAAATATTGCTGAGTTTGACCCGCTGCCCACTATATAGGTCCATGGAAAGCTGATTTATTAAGAAGGGAATACTCTCAGACAGGGTGAATCAATTTCACAGATATAGATTAGAATAGGAAGGCACAGAGAATTGATGGTGAATTGAGAACGCAGAATTTCTCAAAAATATATCTCGAGGAATCCGGAGCCAACACATCATATATATGGCTGGTAACTAGGCTAAAGCAATCTCTCAATCAATCACAATTCAAAGCCTGGCGTAATGCAGTTGCATAAACAGGACAAGAGATTCAGAGGGATAAGAGGATGCGAGGCAGCTCTGGTTCAGCCTGAGCCAAGTGGGCTGAAACGTGAGTTTCTCCCTCTCATTCTCCTTTCTCTTTGGTATGACACGAAGGTCGTCGCGGGCTGTGAAGTGGACAGGGCTGTCAGTGGAGAGAGGAGCTGAGGAGTGCAGCACAGGGAGTCGGGCGGGCAGGGGAGGAATTCCAATCAGCCTGAGGCATTTAAGATGGAGCCACAAAGTTGAACATTTCTTATAAAGGCTGTGAAAGACAACCACATCTCCTCAGATCTGAGGAATCAGGTGGGCACAGCTTTGCCAGATGGGAACTATAGTACCAGAGGCTTAAAATGATCGTTATTACCCGAGTTAGGCCGCATTCACACCGGTTTTTGGTGCAAAAATGCAAGTTCTCCCATTCATTTCAATGTGGGTAGTGGGTTTAGGCTGCGGCGGTGGGGGCCACAGGGGGATGCTGAAAAAAAGACGCAGCGGCCTGCGGCGAAAAGTTGAGACAGATTCAACTTTTGAAGAAACGCAACCCGACGTCACGCTGCGGTGACCAATCATGTAGTCTGGTGGGCTTACCAAACAGTGCGAGGACAAAGCCACACAGGAAGTCTGTGTCGGTGTCCCCGTTCTCAAAGTCCCTTCGTTGAAACAAACAACAACCTCCGAGCTATCAACCTGCTGAAAATGACAAGATTTGAAGATTTGGATCGTGTAATAAGGCAGTTTTTTTCACTATCCAAGAGTGAAAGTGCATTCAATCCAGACTTTCCCGCAGCAGTGCTGTGGAGATAAGTCTGGCTACACGAGACTACCAATCATGTAACACGTAAAGAATGAAACACAAGCACTTATCTGCCCAGGAGTCCATGTAACAAAGCACAGTCCCTTGTCTATTTTTTTCCTTTCTTTCTCTGTGATGCTGTGAAATTAAGCTGCATTCAAGTGCGGTCAGAAATCTCAGGATCATAACATCATAATGATTGCCATTTTGTGTCTGAATTCAGCCTGATAACCACGAGAACAAATAAGCGTAATGGTGTAATTTTACAAAACATGTATTTAAATGACTTTTTGACAATCACACTACAAATCTACCCTCATCAGGGTTTTTTCAAGCCACGTGAGAAGAAATGACAACCGTGCTGCAAGTCATGTTCATCACAGTCTACACCAAGGATGACTGGCTAGACAGAGGTTACACAAGAAGAGATGCATAAACACAGACGTAGGATCTAAATTATGCTATCCTGATCATGTGGGGAGATGAATTCAAATGAGACAGTGCAGACTAAAACCAACTACTAATTGTAAGCACCACAAAATCGTAAATTATGGCATTTTTGGCACTATTGTACATCGTACATACTGTAGGGCAAAAATATTGTACAAATTAGGGTTGCACAATATGAGGAAAATATGCTATAACATTGTTGAACATTGCGATAATCATATTACTTGCGATAAATATGCACTTTATCAGTATATCAGTTCTGCCTTTCTGCTGCTTGCACAGCTAAAATACAACAACTTGCTTGTTGAATTAAAAAACTGAAAATAAGTAATTTCTGACGTTATTTTATTGAACAAATTGAACATTGAACTGAACACAAAAGGCACCATTTTTAAAAAGGAAAAAAAGAATGATTGTTACATTTTAAAGAGCAGGTTTTTTTTACTGATACTCTCTTTTCAACCAACTCAAAAAATGTGTCTTTTGTAATGTGTTTATTGCGCAAGTTGATATTGTGATTAAAAAAGGATTTATTGTGCAGCCCTAGTACAAATATGATAATTATCATACATCTGACAATGCTGGGTGGGCAGGCCGGAAAAAGGTAGGCTAATATGGGCTTGGGAGGTACAAAATGTTGGCTGGAAATAACAAGCCTCTAGCCACCACCTCATTGACTTTGTAACCATTTGTGGAATTTACAAAGGCTCTAAACTGGCACATTTACGTAGATGAAAACAAGGGTGGAAAGCAACATTACATTCCTTGTTACATTCCTCAAGGGCAGCAGAGTAATGGAGTCTCTGGGCCAGGAAATATATATGATTAAGTACCAAAGAGCACAACACATTAGGTCATTGTCTAAGTCTACAAACCACTTCAGGAACCTTTGGTGAAGAATAAGGAGAACTTTGAGCTTGTGGTCAGAAAAGAAACCTGCTTCCACTTTCCGAGCCAGGCTCGCATGTAGAAGTCATTTTAAAAGACCAAAACAGCACAAAATGACGTCTGATTACTGGGAGTGATTAAGTCTTGCAAGGTAGCACAGACCGCTGATAGAAATCCTCCCTGCCTTTTCATTCATGTTCTATCTCTGTCTGTAACTGTCTCCATATCTATATAACATCTTTCTATCATCTGTCAAAAGCTTTGCACAGTGAGTGCATCCAAATAAACGTCAGTCAGCATCACCGATAAAGAATAAAATACCAAATGTTCTGTGGAAAGAAGGACATAAAGGGGTGTGGACGTTGACAGTGAAGGACGCAGGCTGTAAAGAAAGAAAAAATACTTTTTGTTGCTGTTGTGCCCACAGCTCAGAAACTTCCCAAAGTTCAATTCCAAGTTCAGAAGGTCTGCCGGGTGCCAGCCGGGCAGAAACGTATTAATAATTCAGTTGAGGCTAAATCTCTCTCAATATTATGGAGGGGGGGGGTGTTTGTTGGCCCGGGAGTGTGGTCTCACATTGAATTTTGAAGTCATAAATGGATGTTTCAAAACTGCAGAGCGGGTAGCGCTTTAGAGGTCCTGAGAGGACAATAAATCATTTGGTCACACGTACTGTAGCCTCGCCAGGGCCTCTCCGGATCAAAGAGCTCTCTCAGCATCTCAGTGCTCTGCAACTCGAGTATAAGAGGAGGGAGAAAAAGTGTGTGTATGAGAAGTTATATCTATGTATTGCACAATCCAATTGTAAAGCCACTGAGATATCTGTGAACAGGCTATGTGACAGTTCAGCTTTACTTAAATCCATCACCCTGGTGTAATAAAAAGTACAACAATAGATAAACTCTTACAAAACACAATGCATCTGAGGAAAGTGATATTTCACTGCGCCAATATAAAGTGTTCTTGTCCTGTTAATCTATAGGTGAATGTTATACCTAAAAATGTCATGCAAAAACTTGATCTTTGCATAATGATTCTAGTGTAATTTCAGTGCACAGAGCTTAAGTTAAAATGATATATAATATTAGTTATATTAGCTCTAATGTCCCTGTATTTAGTGGCTTATTTCCATCCAAACCCCATGCTGACAAGTGGTAGCACTGCTGTGGTTGTTAAAAGGGAAAATTGAGCTCTCATATGAGCAGGAATGAGACTGGTACTTTACTGGTTTATCTTTTGAGTGCAGCTCAGCAGATTCCTGCCTCCCTGCTGTTAACAAAGTCTCCTTCTCTGGGCTAACCTGGAGCTGCAGTAGTTGAGATGCATGCTGTAGTAGTGTAACCAAAGCTTGCTATAGATTGCCCTCTTGTGGTTAAATTCTACAATGCAACAAGTCTGAACTTCAACAACAGAGCAATGACTGGTGGCTGATATGAATGCCTGAGTGACCTTGAGTGAAGTAGTATATTTTGAGAGTTATGAAAAGAAGATTTATGGATATGATCATGTGGTAGAATATGACAAATATGGTTGCAATATAACAATAGTTTGTTTTGGGGGTTTTTTTTCTAAAAAAAAAAAAAAAAAGGTTAAGCTGTCCTCCTAGGACTGGGTAGACCATGAGGCTCAAGATAAAACTAAACACAATCAATACAGGCAGGATAATCCAAATAAAAGCTGTTATTTCAAGTAGCACAATTATCTATGTGTCAATATCTATAAAGCTGCAAAGATTAATCAATTAGCTATCAACTATTAGATTAATCTGCAATTGTGTTGATAATCTATTAAAATCACCATTCTCTGATTCAAGCTTCTTAAATGTGAATGTTTTCTGGTCCCCTTACTCCTCTATGACAATAAACTGAATATCTTTGAGTTGTGGGCAAAACAAGACATTTGAGGATGTCATCTTGGGGAAGGGCCAAAAAACACTGATTGACATTTTTCACCATTTTCTGACATTTTATAGACCAAACAACTAATCAATTAATTACGAAAATAATTGACATCACTCACCAATGAAAGTAATCATTCATTGCTGCCATATCAATATCCCAATGGACATGGGGGATAAAATAAAATATGTGCATACTATTTGATATTATCATGTAGTGTAAAGTCTTATTTTACAAACAAATATTTATGGAAACGGTCAGTCAGGCCTGTACCAGGAAGTCTTACCAAATGTAAATACTTCAGTAAAGTGTTGCCATCTAAAACTGGCTTACAAGAGGGAACGTGTGTCATAGTCTATTTATTTTAACAAACATTTGCCTTCACTGACTTCACCCTATTCTGACTCCTTGGACTATTTGCAGATGTAGGAGGTCTTGGTTGGATCACTTTGACACCTGGCTCTCCTTCTTCACCTGCATCCCTGCAGAAGATAGTGTTTTGCTGTCCTAAGGCCTGGTCCCTCTCCAAAGTCACCAGCATGGTCTGCTTTAAAGCGGCTTGGTATTTTTCATTCATCCGTTTCACTGCAGGTTCGTAGTTCTTGCACTGCACTTTCAGCTTCCTCATCTCCTCAATGAGCCTGTTTTTCTCCTGGACAACACGCTTATGTTGCATCCGGTGGAAGTCTCTGTCTTTCTGGACCCTCGCCAGTGTCTCAGCTCCGGCAGAGGCTGCCAGCCTGTACTGCTCTCCCTCTCGCTGAGCGTTTTGTAGCTCGCTGTCCAGACGCTGGTTTTCAGTGTACACGTCCGGTACCACACCAACCCGATCTGTATCCACCAACCCTTTCTGCACCATCTCGGCCCACTCAGTCTGAAAGCAGTCAAGTGTTTCTGTCATGCCCATGTGGAAGAGAAAGTTGCGTAAAAAGTCATCCACGGCCTCTCGTTGGTGTGTGACGGACGGAGCAGCGGCAGCGGCAGCAGCACTGGCCTCTGCCCGGTCTTGGATAGCTTTCACCGTCGCCTCCAAATCTTCCTCTCCTTCTGTCAAACTCCAGTCATCTTCTAGAGATACTTCCTCATACTGAAAGTCATCGTCACTTTCAGCCAGAAAACTCTCGTCCTTTCCTTGATTTTTGTTAGTTGCGCTCATTGTTTCATTTGTATTTCACTCATACAGTGAGAGAAAGCTTGGTGTTGCTATGGTGACGATTCGGACGTTCAACGCGAGATTTCACGAGTTCACGTTTGCCCCACTCCTCCATCCGCCATCAAACAATCATGGCGGACTACCGAGAGGCGCCCTTGGCTACTCGGCCAAAAACACTGGACCCAAATGAGTATTTCAACCTCTCGCCGGAGCAGCGACGTGCCGAAGAAGACAGGGCAGCACTACGGGCGAATCTGAAGAGGCAGTATCAGACGCAACTCAATAACCCGCACAGAAAAGAGCTCGTAGTAAGTGGCTACCTGCTAGCTAGCAATGTCACCCTTGAAAGTGGCTCAGGCTACTTGCTAAATGTAGCATGCATAAGTCACATACGAACTAACTAACGTTGCAGTAATGTGTCAACGTTAATTTTCTTTCTGTCATATCTTCTAAATTGAATTAAAGTGCTGCAGAGTTGCCATGTGCTAGAGCTAGAGTAAATGCAAAACAAATGGCATTCCTACTTTGAGCAAAATTAAAGTAATACTTCACCCCATATGGTAATTTGTGTATCAATTACTCACCTCGTGTTACCTTGAATTGGCGAAGAAAACTGTTTGTCTCGCATGCCTCCACGGTGAACGGAGAATCCCAAAACTGAGAACATCCTTGGTGAATTTAAGTAATAGGCGACCGCGTTTAACAACAACAAAGCTATTTCAAAACATCCATTTAAAAACGCTCACACAACTTGTGCAGTCCAATCCAAGTCTCATTTATCCAGTCGTATGCTCAGTACTTCCCAAACCAGATGCATTTTCGCTAAAACCGTACTAATTAACACACTTAATAAACAGTCTCACGCAGGCGCACTACTCGTCCGAGATGCATGTCAAAATAAAATGTATGGGAAATGCCTGTCCTGGCAGAGGGATCCTGAGGTTTCTCCCCTTTGTCCCTCCTAAAGATTGTCTAATTTTGAGTCTAATTTTGTGTTTAACATAACATTGTGAAATTGTAACATTATTTGGGTGGAGGCTTCAAATGGGCTTTCTGCCTCTCCCTGCACTGCATATTATTTATAGAAAATGCGTGTGTGACATGATCAAACTAAATCTGTTATATTTTTTTGTTAAACGATGTGTCTTTGTTGTAGTAATATGTAGTAAATAATTGTTTGACTCTTCTCGACTGCAAAGATTCAGTTTATACAGGGCGATCATTGACATTTAATTGCATGTTCTGTCTTTACAGGAAGACCCTGCCCTGACACGCTGGGTGTATGCACGCGCCAACCCTTACTCAACCTTCAAGCCCACATTTAAGACATCGCTGCTGGGTGCGATGTTTGGAGTTGTGCCTCTCTTCGTCCTTTACTACGTCTTCAAGACAGACAGGGTATGAGACAAGATGCACTGACCTCTCTTTGCTTGATTGCTTGTTTAATGAATGGCATGGCTCACCTGTGGATGCTTAAACAGCAGGTCTAATAACTACACCATCTTGTTGCATAACTAAAGTCTATATACTACAGATGCAGTGGCACATGTCTGTACACAGCCAAAAATACATCAGGCATGGGCACAGATCATTTAGAGAACCATTTATTCAGCCCACTGACCTCCTTTAGGCTATTAAAAAGAGCGAGACTGCCAGACGAGAACCAAAATAGAATAAACAAAAACAGAAAGAAGACAATAATATATTCCCAAATATTGTTGCAGGTATCAGAGCTTTATTTCCAATCCATACTTCTCTCTTCTTTTCATTGCATCTGTCTGCTGTTATATCAACAAATACTCTGTGCCAAACTGGTGGTCAAAATGGCAATTTTAGCTGATATAATGCAGTGCAATATAACACAGTATTGGCATGAGAACACACAGACATTGTTACCATGTTCTAGCACTAATATCAGTTTTATTAGCCAATCTAATACACAGATAATGGCATTTGCAAGAATAGTTTGGAATAGTGTGGTACTTGGTCATGAATGGCATCATGAAAAGCTATTTAGTTGAGGATTGGGACTCATTATTCCCTTGTAGGTGCACAGTTGATCTGGATTTCATTTTTGTCACAGTTCCCATCACATTAGAAATGAATGCTTCATTTGAAATGCTGCCTGCTTTCATTTCCCCCCCATTGTCATGGAGATTCACCTTCTAAATCCTCGCCAATAGAAATTCCAGTGAGAATTTGGTGCAATTGTCACACTGCGGGGCTATCGTGTTTGTCTGCCTCTTTACACTGGGAGGGAAAAAACTGCTCGACAATCACAAAATGCTCACTCATAAAAACATGCAGTTGAGAAAATGTCTGGAAGGTGAAGAGGTTGAGGGTGATATGACTTTGTTGCCATGGAAACTGTATTAATCCATCATCTGTTTGTCATCTGTTTTACAGGATAGGAAGGAGGAGCAGATAAAGGCTGGAACCCTCGAGCGCAAGTACTGTTTGTCATCATGAGCTCCCATGTATAAAGACCTCCTTCATGTTCTAGTGATGCCAGTGCGTGTAATTATTATTAACCGAATAAAATTCTATTGTCCAAAACAGTTGTGTGCGGTTTTGATTGGTGAGGCAAAAGTGGGAATGGTGGGAAACGCACGAGATGGTAAATGTGTGCACAATTTACATGTTCACAGACCAAGGTAGGAACACTGCACAAACAGGTATTAGAGCGGCATATTAACCAGTAGACACAGGCAGAGATACTCACCTCAGAGACAACAAGAGTGAATTTTCTTTATAAGATCACTAGCTAAAATCCCTGACCACATACATTGAAATCTGCACTGGGAAAGTAAGTAAGATACACTGTTTAATCTTTGCTAAACAGCAATCACTGTGTCCACAAGTGACAATTATGGGATAATGATTGATTTAGGTTAAGTGTCACAAATACAGAAGAACATTCAAGTCAGTGAAATGATTCAAAGACACCCGACCTGTTCGACAGGAATATTTATCTAAAGTTTGCTAACATCAGCTGCTAAGAGTTACTGTCATACCAGACTTCTGTATCAGCAAAACCTGAGTATTGAACTGGTGAAAGCTGCCCTTTATTGCTCAAGTTTTCCTTTTCATTTGTGAGAGACAGAATGTGATATAGCTTCTTTAAAAAAATCTGATAGTCTCACTTTAGCTTACACTGATATTTTCGACCTCACCTTAACCAATCTCTCTCGTCATGCCTAAACCTAACCAACCCAACCAACAAAGGCAATGAAGTCATGCCTTTGCCTGTCCCTCCAGACCATCCATTTAATGGTGTTTAATCTCCAAACTACGAAGCAGGAGATACACGACAGCATGACAGAAACTATTTGTGCAGCCTACTTGATATTTTTATTTCTAACACAACAAAAAGCAAATCTTTGTTTTAATCTTTATTGTGCAACTCCAATCTGCAGAAAATACATGACTTTATTCCTTCTATGATCATCAACACATGAACAACACAAAGAAAGCCAAGTTCCACAAACATTAAATTGGTTGTAGTTATGTTTTATGAAGGGAAATTACTTTTTTTTTGTCAATGCATAACAACTATATTTGGTTTTATATTTCTTCTGAGTCACGTTGTTCTACTGCTTGCTGGGCTTCCAGTTGGGATTAAAGTGGCTGCGAAGAGATTCCCAGCAGTGGTAGTAGCTCTTGTCAAGTCTCTGGCATGTTTGTAGACCCCACTTGGTCACTGCCATACTGAAGGACGACTCAAACATGAAGGCCTGAAGGAAAGAAAATGCATGGATGCACAGATATAATCACTGATGGCAATGACCCGGTTTCTGTTTTTTAATATTGCTTCTCTAGTTCACTGTTTCCCAATCTGGGGGTCCCGATTTAAGTCCATTTTAAAGAATCGAGAAAATGTACTCTTGGTCAACTCGATTGCTCCTGACATTGTTGCTGAATTTGTTTAATGACGGTACCTGTTTATGTATTAGAACTGCTCTCTTGTATTGCATTTGACTGGACACTGAGCTCACTCATTTGTAGTGTGTGACTGTTGTATTTGTCTGTATGTACTTATTGTTGTAACAAATTGTTTATGCTGCCCTCTTGGCCAGGTCACTCCTGAAAAAGAGATTTTCAAGATTATATATATATATATATATATATATGCAATCTTCACAGGAAATATTCTGCTCAAAATGTATCCAAATCGATCGTTTTACACAAACTACCTGCAGTTATTGCACTCACTATTTGGGTTAATTGTACAGTTTATCAGGTGTTCTGTAGCCTACTGTTATTGTTATGCATTGAATATAATATTAAATATCCATAAAATGTTACTTAGTCAGGGCCCAGGTGGTCAGTTTACACAATGATAGAAAAAGGGTCCCCTAAGGAAAAAGGTTGGGAACCACTGCTCTAGTTGACCTTGAAACGTTTTATATATAAATATATATATATATATATATATTTTTTACCATGGTTCCCTCGGCCACCCTCTCTGGTGTGAGCTCAGCGGAGCTGTTCTTCTCAAAGCAGTCTGTGTCCGGGCCGTGTGGGGTCATCATGCTGTGGAGGCTGGCCCCTCCTGGCTGGAAGCCCTCCTCTTTAGCTTCATAGTGGCCTTTGATCAGACCCATGAATTCACTCATGCAGTTACCTAAAGTGACAAGCAGGAGGAGATGTAACACAACATGGTGCGAGGTACAGACTGCTGTATGAAAGGACAAACTGTAACACTGATTTCCACGAGATGGCCTTATAGATCTGCGGTGAAAACAGACAAAAGGTGCCTCGGTTGAAAAGAGTCATGCAGCAGGTGGATTGTTATCACCTGCTGTCTTGAAACTGGTCGGGTAAATGGACATGTTAGTCTCTGGCTGGCTTGTTTCATTTCATGATAAATGAGCCTCACTAGACAGAATTTGACATTTCCATTCAAATTAGGATTCAATTTCAGCCACGTCTCAACAACCTAGTTATCAAAATTCATTGTTTGTGCTTTATTAAGTCTTCTTCTCCTCCCCTGCAAAATGCAAACAAACCACTTTAGAGTTGAAGCACGGCATGTGTGTGTTACTGTGGTCTTACGGTGATAGTACGGTGGACGGAAGGTGTGGTCAGCCACACCCCACCGGGGGGGGAAGATGACAAAGTCAGCAATGGCCACACCTGGTCGTGTGGATTTGACAGTCAGCACAGTAAAGATAGATGGATCCTACAGGAAGATCAATACGTGACTTGTTAGGGTGCGGTAGAGAATTACAGGTCAGTTTACTTCAAGGGCAGAAAACAAAGAGAAATTAATTTATATCATATGTATACTGAAAAGTAATGTATTATATTGGGTAACACTTTATAATAACAATCAGTCATAAGTCATTTATACGCCTTCATTTAATAATGAACTATGTATGTGTATATATATATGTGTGTGTGTGTATGTATATATATATATATATATATATATATATATATATGTCAAACATTATGGGAAAAACAAAGTTAATATATAGA
>JAOVVB010029169.1:0-15684 GCA_028570985.1 Heterobranchus longifilis
GATCTCTGACTGAAAATGGGTTCTATGGGTACCCACGAGTCTCCCTTCGCCTAATGCTCCAAAGTTGGGCAAAATTTTGGTGAGTGAAAAACTGGCATAGCCATTTTCAAACAAAATTTTGCCTAAATTTGGAGCATTATTTAGCCCCTTTTCTGACAAGCTAGCACGACATAGTTGGTACCACTGGATTCCTTCGGTTATCTAGTTTCATATGATACAGATATTCTCACTTTAAAACGCTGCAGCCTCTTAAAGACCGTAATGTTGGCCGAGTCCCACGGGTCTCTGAAATGCTGCTGGAAAGCATTTTTCTGTTCTGATGTCTGTTTATAAATTGTGACTCCAGAATATCTTAACTGTTTAAACTGTTTCTAGTGATGGTGTGCATTTCTTTGCATGCGATCTTCTTAAAAGCCTTGTATTATTTCAGAACTGAAACACGGCAGCCTTTCATAAAGAGCGTGACAGGAAGCAACAGCTGTGGGATGAATATTGTACTCACAGAGGGTCCAACTTTGCCTTGAGGACCAGCATCTCCGGGACGACCGGTAAGACCCTACGAAAGGCACACAAGATCATCAGCATCATTTAAGTAATCAAATAACATCAATCACATCAAACCAACCACACTGAACATGTGGACAACACAGTCCGACTGCTGTGACTCACTCTGGCTCCGGGGAGGCCTGACTCTCCTGTGCGTCCAGGGTCTCCAGTAGCACCTTTGGGCCCGGCAGCACCAGGAACACCACGGTCACCAGGGGCACCCTGAGGAAGATGAGACCGTCAGTTAAATATCAATCCGGTACAAATATGGCAGCTAGTTTTATGACCATAACGGCATCTTTCTTGTGCTCAGACTGAGTCTATGTGTTCATGGTGACCCACCTTAGCACCAGCAAGACCATCCTGACCTGGGAAACCACGGTTACCGGGAGCTCCCTGCAAAGAATCACAGAGGTGCATTTGATTAGCTTGCGCATTAAAATAGCAGGTTTGTAATGTCACTTTTCACCGATGTTATCCTGATGACCTACTCTCTCTCCTGGAGGTCCGAGTGGTCCCGCAGTGCCGGGCTCTCCTCTGGCGCCTCTCTTTCCTTCTTCACCAGCGGGGCCAGGAGCACCTTGGGGACCAGCGGGGCCCTGGAGAAATTAAGATATGTAAGTAAATCTTCTCTGTCGTCTTAATTCTAAAAGATGCTTCACAGTAGTTATGGTATATATGGTAAAAAAAAAAATCAAGTGAAACAACTCACAAGCTCTCCCTTGGGTCCAGCTTCACCTTTGAATCCGGGAAGACCAGGATCTCCCTAAACAGGGCAAGACATGAGACAGCCACAATAATTAATAATCATAACACAAACAAGTAGTGAGGTTTCACAGAGTTTTAGATTATTCACAAGTGACTCACAGACTGTCCCTTTGGCCCCAGAGGTCCTGTGGCTCCCTGTGGTCCAGGTGGGCCACGAGGGCCGGGGAAACCAGGAGCGCCAGCAATACCAGAAGCACCCTTTATGGAAGGAAGAAACAACCAAATATCAGAATAAAGTAAAACAGTAATATAATGAATTATAAAGAAACATAAGGTAATGGAGGACTCTAAAAGCATGAACACAGAGAGAGGACTTACAGCAGATCCTTTAGCTCCAGGAATACCATCAGTACCGGGGTTCCCCTACACACACACACACACAGAAGAAGAAGCATCACATTGTGTCCACAATGAATACATAAATGTAAGACTGGTACTGCTGTATGAGTGATGGCAAACAAACCGATGCTCCGGCAGGTCCAGGTGATCCTGGGGTACCGGCCTCTCCGCGGGGTCCCTGTGCTCCTTCAGATCCACGGGCTCCAGTAGGACCAGCTTCTCCCTGAAGGGAAATTAATTTATCATTAACAGGTAGAAAAAAGTAATTTAATCATTTACCTGTGAATACCACAATTCCATATAGCACAGCTGAAGGTCATAGTGTATTTTATTTATTTACCAGGGACAGTGTACAATTACTTAATAAGTATAATTATTATAAAACTAATACATAAATGAATCAACATTTCTACCTCAATGTAAATGTGTCAGAGTTAGCTAATGAGCTCATTTTCATCTGTCGTCCCTGGGCAGGTTATTATGAATGGCCTAATGTTAGTAATACTACAGTAGAACACAATACAATACAATAAAATACATAAATGCATAACAAAAGTAGCAGATATATCTCAAACAATGGAAGTAATTATTGTTTTTGCACCTCTTCTGTCCCTTCTTATATATTCCTGTATATTTAAAGGAAAAAGTACCTTTATTCTAAGTAAGTCAACTGAATATGACATGACTATTAATGCTTTCAATACTTTCATTTCTTGACAATATTATAGAGTAGTTTGTAGAATAGTTTGTAGAGTCGAGCAGTTTGTAGTCGATCATTTGTGTATGAAAACCAGTAGCTACAAGAACCAGGCATACAGGAGTTTATTATAGGTTTTTATTCCAAAGTTGAACCTGAAGTTGCAGTTAAGTGACACTCACCAGGCCTGTGTTGCTTTATTTTACTACATAAGATCTAAGATGAGTTGCTACAGAAACATAGCAGTTTATAATAGTGTCATGTGCACAAACCTTGGCTCCTGGAGATCCTGGGAAACCGGGAGCTCCAGCAGGACCGACAGGCCCCTGTAGACAGAACACACAATCTGCAGGTTAGGGTTCCTGTCTCATCACTTTTGCTGCTGTGTTATCACATTATAAAACATTACAGAAGATAATCAAATGGATGCAAAGTGGGAGCTGCTGTCTGATACTCACAGGTGGACCAGCAGGACCGGGCAAGCCATCATTTCCACGAGCACCCTGAAGAGTAAAAAAAACAGTATAGTCTGAATGAAGAGACCAGTTTCTTCAAGTTAAAGTACAAACATGGTACAGAAAACGAAACATCTTGAAGCAGACGTGATTTTTGTTACTCACAGCAGCTCCAGCAGCTCCAGAACGTCCCCTCTCACCAGGCAGACCACGTGGGCCCTACGACAGAAGATATCAGTTGATCAGTTTATCTTGAATCTGCCTTGAATTTATAAACCTATTATTTATCTTCCCTAGCATCCTGTTCTGTTAGTATCTTATGTTTGAAATCAGACCAGAGACTCACCATGGGTCCAGGGGCGCCGTTCTCTCCGGAAGAACCAGACTCACCCTGATGGGAGCACAGATCAGAAAAGTGAGCGGAAAACAATTGGTTTTTTGACACTAATAGTTTTTATTGAAATTATTTCAAAGACTATAGACTTTTCTCATCATTACTACAAATATATAAGCACAAACTGTAAAGAAGAAAGAAAGCATCCTAAGCAAAATAAAACAAACAAGTAAAAAATAGAACGAGCAAACAATACAAAAGGGGAAAAACAGATAAGGAGATACTCGCTGGAATAAAGACATCTTGTTTACAGTACACAATAAACCATCACATTCATTGATTTCCTTTAGATTACAATGGTAGGGGAATTCTTGAGTTCATTGTTTACTCCCTAAAATATTGAATAAAATTGCCATGTCCAATGGCACTGAAGCATCGGATCCATTTATCCAAATATGACTGAAATCTGGAAACAACTGCTTAACAATTAGAATCTGCTTATATTATCACAAAAAGACACATGCGGTGGTCTTACCTTGGCTCCTGCAGCACCAGTTTCTCCCTTAGCTCCGTCCAGACCGGGATGACCCTACAGAGACAGACAACATCAGGACCTCACACATCTGTCAGCTGTAATAAAGGAGTTATTCTGCTCCTTGTGGATGTTGATGAAACACTCACTCTGTGTCCTTTGATTCCAGGAAGTCCAGGAGTTCCAGGGAATCCACGAGCTCCCTGAAATACACAAAAAAAACACAACATTTTTACACAAGGAATATACTTAACTAATCTCTATTTTTCTTCTCTTAGACGTTTGACGTGTGGTGTGATCCAGGAGGTCGTCACCTGAGGCCCTGCAGGTCCACGCTCACCAGCTTTTCCAGGTTTGCCAGCCTCACCCTAGAAACACAAACAGGAAGTGTAAATTATTTCTGTGTACAGCAGCTGCACTGCACTGTAGAGCAGGGTTCTCAAACTCAAATTGATTTGGGGCCACTGCTCCGTATTGTCATCTCATAGAAGGGCCACTTCAACCTCAGAACGATATGCATGATGCAGCCTGTGTTTCATTATTCTCACCGCTGTTAGGAGACAGAGACTGCCCCCTGGTGGTGCATTTGGTTTAGAGTGTAGGGAGCTTATAAAAAGATGTTTATATGTTTGGATTGACTCCAACATCAGTGTGAAATAATAGAAAGGCAATAAGGTGAAATAGTGGCATTGTTACTTGGGACATAAAAGAATTAGAAAAAACTGTTTTATCATGAAATGTTTCATTGTTCATAAAAATTGTGGTTTGCTTTGAAAGTTATCATCCTTGAAATCATAAATACCATATTTTCTCAAGTGGTGACCGGGGCCTTTATTTACCTCAGCTGCAGAGGGTATCAGGTCTATATGTGTTATAAGGCAGGTCTTTATTTCTAATTCGTGCTGTTTGTTTGGACAATAATAGCACTTCAGATGAGTAATCCAGAACAAGGTGTTGAAAATAGCATGATTATTGTTGAATTTATTAAATAAAATGATGAAAAGATACATTATTCTTAGTTGGCATGCAAATATGACAGCCACCGGGAGTTTATCCACCCTTGTTTTTTCCCCCGGCCATTATTTAGAGCAGGCCTTTATTTGTTCGTGTCGACCACACCCCCGGCCTCTATTTGAGGAAATACAGTAAGTCGGTTGTAGTTGGAGTAAATTTAAATTGCAATTTTTTTAAAAGCTAGTAAATTTGACCTTTTATTAAAATATGTCCACTATAATAATTTACACATTGATTAATCAGTTAATAATTAAACAGAATGGACTGTTTTTTGGTTCACCTCCTGTATTTGGGTCGGATCGTGTTCTCACCTAAAGTGAACTGAACTCCGAAACCCACGTTTTCAGGCGGACCAGAGTTCGGTTCTTTGGTCCGCACCAGAGTTCTGAGCTTTTACATCTCCCCAAACCAAAACTATCTGACGAAACAGCTCAGGTGTGAAAGCACCCCAGTAGGTTTTGCGTTTCTGTTTTAATGAGCTGTGGGTTTCACTTACATCGCTTCCAGGTTTTCCAGAAGGTCCGGGTGGTCCACGAGGTCCCATAGCTCCCTGTTATCAAAACAAACAAACATAAATCATCAGTGACAGTTATCTAATTATTGCTCCAAAGACAATTAGAAAGACCTTTGTCCTGCAAAATGCAAACATCCTGCCTCCATACTGTCTAAGCGTTGAACTAAATTTGTAGCTGCAGTGCAGAATTTGGTGACGATGATTTATTGGATGGGTGTGACATGCAGAGACAGCTTGTGTGCCCTGTGATATGAGACTGTAATCTAGTACCTGGGGGACAACAGGCTGGGAGAGGGGACTAACAAATCAAATCCAAAACACACCAGAAACCAGAAATGGTGGAAGGTTGGGCTCGTTGTTAACAACCCCAACCCATAAAAAAACCCACATGTGCTACAGAAACATCCATGAAAAAACCAAAACCGACGGCTTTTGTCGATCCTTTGGGAATACAAAGGTCTAAAAGAAGAGAATAGATGCTTATGATGCTGTTTATAATCAGCATCTGTTTGTGGAAGTAGGTGCTGTTTGCAAACCCTAACTATTACAGAAAATGTGAGCAGCACAGTATAAAATCTGTTGAGCACTCAGATTATGGGTTTAAGAAAATAGGCCCTATTGCTAAACTTGAGTATTGTGATATTATGTTTTGTGGTACTATATCAATTCTCAAACACGCTGTATCGAGTTTACATGCAAAGATTCGTGGCAGTGGTTCATTCTGTGTTGTTTAAACTCCCGACCGCTAGATAGCAGTGTTGTAATCTATCTTCAGTTATCTGACTCTTCCTCTCCAATGTAATAACATTATGCATAAGGCGTTATGTACTAGGACTTTATACTACGACAGTTTTCCTAAAATGACATTGCAATATATCACCTTGCTTACACTATCATAATATATTGAATCGTAACCCCCTGTATCATGATTGTATCGCCACATTCTTGCCAATACACAGCTCTAACACAGATGCATTCTGGGATACGTGTTAATACTTACAGCTGGTCCAGGCTCTCCAGCCTCTCCAGGGCCACCTTGGAAACCTTGTGGCCCCTATAGGTACAAATCACAAAGCAAAGTATTAGTGATTTATTCATTTATGCCAACAATTAATCTATATATTTCTCCAGTAGCTGTTTGATTATAATGATGTAACGAATGTACTTACAGGAGCTCCACTGGGTCCGGGGGGACCACGGGGACCCATAGGACCCTGAAAGAGAAAGACAGAGAAAGTTGGAATCTTTTTTTTTTTTTTTACCACATAGTGTAAAAATTAATCAAATATGTAGATTGAAATCTCTGAGCCACACGGTGGCAGCATTGCAATCTTTATCACTTTTCTTCAGCAGCAACTCAGAGACAAGCTAGTTTAGTTTATTAGCACAAAAGAAGTGATAAAAAAACAAAAGCATAAAACAACAAACAGCATAGATTGTGCAGGAGAGGGCTCATAGTAAAACCTGCCCTCTGGGATTTACAATTCATTGTAATACTGTGGATATTTATAATGAGGTTGTGTCACTGTGAGAGATGAGCAGTTTACAGACACTCCCCCTGTTTGATATATTCACTGTGCACACGGCACTACGTACCATCGGTCCCTGCATCACACCCATCTGAGCGCCTCCGGCCTTCTCATCGAAACCTCCAGCCATCTGAGCAGCAAAGTTCTGTAAAAAAAACAAAAAAAAACAAACAAACACAAAACAGACAGAGACTGAGAGTCAGTTACTGTAGTTTATCCTGCCTGAGCTGCTGGAGCTAAGTGGGCCATTACACACAGCAGCAAGTGACGACATTAACTGAATTAATGACTCGGTTACCATGAAAGAAAATAGAAAGAATAAATGTGCCTGCTGCTGCTGCTCCCTGCTGAAGTAATGCACCATTCCCTCCTTCATGTTTCTGTGAGAGCATACTGTACGAGAACAGGACAGTAGCTCTGTAGTGTGCCTTCACACTATTCCCTTTCTTTGAATGAAAAATGAATCATTTTATAGGCTTATTTTTGGCTGTATGGCTCAAAAGTAGCCAAACTGAAGTCTCACATTCATTTTTTAGTTCAATTGCACTTTGCAAATAGAGAAAACAATGGATTTAATGATGGTAAAGACTCTGATAATAAACAATTTACCATTAAATCATCTCTATATATTTATACCTCTGTTTTAAATGTTTAGCTGAACACTGTGTGGTATGTGATGTGGTGTTGGGACTTAAATCTGGGTGGTTTTCAGGGTTTTTATTTTTCACTTGCCCAAGATCAGAAATCTACTTGCCCAAAGTCAGTCTTGACTAAAGACCAAAGTTAATTCTCAACAGAGATGAGAAGGAAACAACATGGCCGATACTTCTTAGCTGCTTCCATCATCAGCTCTGGAGAAAAATAACTGTTTCACTGTTTTTTGATCGGGCTTGCTAGATTTACTAGCCCGATGTGGTATTTTACTTGCCCCGGACAGTCTTTACTGTTGAGCCCTGGTTTTGTTCTTTTTTTTTTATTGATGTCGTGTGTGACAGAAGATTCCTGAGACTCACCCCTCCAAGTCCTGGTGGTCCAGGTGGGCCGGGGGGTCCGGGGTTTCCAGGGGTGCCGGGCTCACCATCTCTTCCGCGAGGTCCTACATTTCCCTGGGGGGGAAAAGAGAGAGGGTGATTTTCTCTGAGTTCATCAGGAGTACGAAAGAAGAGTTCAGGTCAGAAATGATCCGTTTTATCAAAAACTTTTACAAGAAAACATTTCCAGAAGAAGTCTCATATCTGCTGCATGATGATTAGATTTGGACGTTCCTTAATAACACCGCAGTTCAATTATTATAACGATCACAACTGCTGTTGTTTGATCTGATATTTGGCAGCCTGAAATCACACATTAATATAATAATAAACTTTATTTATATAGCACCTTTCATGACATAAAATGCAAAATATACAACATTTAAGACATAAAAAGCCATCAAACAAGTTAAGAAATCTAAAAGAAATATCAAAACAGCAGCAGTGATGTGAGATGATGAGACTCTGAATGATGGACTGAGTGGACTGGTGGATGGATGTTTTTTGGACACGGTGTGTTGTCTCTTACCTTATCGCCTTTAGCGCCAGCTTCTCCGCGTGGTCCCTGCTCACCTGGGGGGCCCTGCAAAAAACAAAGATATCTGTCTTATTCCAAAACTCCGATTCAGAGCAAAGAATCATATTATCATCCACCAATAAACAACCTCATCAAACAAATGCTTGGTTAAGTGTAGAATGAATATAATAACAAAAATGTCCCCTTATTTAAAAAAAAAAAAAAATGTTAATAAAATGAATAAAAATGTAGAATATTTACCATAGGGCCTGGTGGTCCTTTTGGTCCTACAACCTGCACAAATGTGAAAAGAAAGCTTTTGTCAGTGACTCTTTATTATTACAACACAAATCATTAATGTTGTGTCCGGTTTTGTGAAGAGCTGAGAACATTCCGGCTGTGTAGGAGGTGCACATCGAGCTAAAAACACAATCTGATGAGGATTTCATTTGACAGGAACAAGTTTAGTTAAAAACATCACCTCCTCTTAACCTCTGGTTTGGCTGACTCTGTCCACCTGACATGTGCACTCGCAGCGGAGTTGCTGAGAGGATCTAAGAGGATTTGATTGGGTTCATTATGTCCGAGGAATGCAGGGTTTTTCCCTCGTGTGATGGAAAGTTCAATGAGGGATTGTCGGACATTAGCCTCTTATGAGCGAGGAAGTGCCCCTTTAATGATCCAAAAAATGTTTCAAACTCAAGAAAAAGTGGCATAATAACTAAATAAATAAAAATATTTCAGGGATTGAGAATAACTCGAGAGAGAAATTCAACAAAGCAAGATCTTGAGAAATATGTGTATTGTGTTGCTGATTATTATGGAAATGACTGGGCACAGTGTTGGATATTTAAAGGTAAAAATATAATTATTCATTCCAAATTAAACGGAGAAGAAAAAAGGTTTGATCATTTGTTCTTCTGAGCAAAATGAACGCTGCAATAATGAGTTTGTGTATGAAGAAGTTTAGAGTGGAAGTTTTGTGTCCAGCAGTGAGACATTACGTCATCATGAGTCATACTTACATCTGCAATGTCTCCTGGTTCACCTTTCTGGCCCTGATTGACAACAGAAAGAAGTGATGTCACTTAACTAAGAAACAAACGACTTAAAGTCACAGATTCTACAAAAAAAAAGTGTTCATTGTTGTCATATTGTTACTTATTGAATTTTCCCACAACCCACTGCTGCCTCACCTTAGCACCGATCGTTTCTGATGTTGCAGGTGGATGTATGAAGGAGAGGGGAAACATAGAAGAAAACATTAAAAGTAAGTAAAAACCATTTGAGATTGATTTGAATCCTACAGTAGTTCAGGAGTGATTCTTAGAGAAAGGAGACCTGCAAGGAAATCTAATGATGCTACAAAGTGATCAAACACCATTCACCAAACCCATCCGGATTATATTAATGCTGAAATGTAAAAACAAGAGGGATAAAGCAGAAGCAAGCGTGGACTCGGAGATGATGATTATTAAGCATTTAGATCCAATCATCATTTAGATCCAATCATTAAAGCAAACATGTGAAAGTCAGTAAAAGATAAGCAAGCCAAGCTTAGCTTATTAAATAAAGCATGGCAGACAGTTACAAATATGTAAAATGTTTATTTATACCACATTTTTGAGGTCATGAATTTATGTTTACGTGAGCTTAAACTTCTTTCTGATGGCCTGGACGATTTACTGAGCAAGAACTCAAAGTTGTGATCAAATGACTCCAATTCACTACAAATTATACCGATAAATATTTTCTCTTTAACAGCTGTGTATATATTTAGGTAGATAAATCAGTCAAATCATTGTCATTCTCTGGAAATATGGATGACAATTATCTGTTAGCTATTTCTTTCTATAATGCATCAAATTTCAAGTATGTGAAATTGATGTTTATCGTACGTGGTCCCTGTACAGTAAGCGTGTATATAAATAAATAAATACTAGGACACCATAGGAATACGGTGGCTCTCTACGCGGCCCTGAGCCTTTGCCAGGTTAATCTGTAAAGTCTTGACATGAGGCTTCATAAATTAAAGGTTAGCAAATCTTCAGTCCCTCTCTGAAGACGCCTTCATTTTGTGGAAGACGTCCAAATGGGTCAAATAAATCATTGAGTTGAGGCTCAGTGTGAACGTAGGCTTCATCTTAGTCATGAGTTTAAAAAAAAAAAAAAGAGCAGAAGTTTAGATTTAGGTGAGAACCAGACAACACAGGATCCATCTAATTCTTCATGGAATATACTGTCATTGGGAATAAGAGGATCCTGATACTGTTGCTTATCTGCATCCAAACCAAACATGTAGAAGGCCACTTTAGAATAGGGAACAACATTTTTTTTTGACAAATCCAAATCATAAAACTGTTTCAAAGCAGCCAAAACTATTAAAATCCCATTTAGAGACTATAGTCAGTCACTGCGGAATATTTGGATCCTGAGGCCGTTCCCCATTCAAAAGTGTGAGCCAGGGTGAGATAAATGCAAGCTAAGAGAGTAATTTATTTATGGGTATGTGAATAAATAAATTACAACCAATGGGGGCAGTGGCATCAGCAGGGCAGATGGGACAGCACTCTCCAGATGGGATGAGAGGGTTGGCACATTCTTTGATCTCCTCGCAGATTATCTCATCGCACAGAACCGCTCCGCTGTCGCACACACAGATACGACACGGCTCGGGCTTCCACACATCCTTATCATTATACTGCTGGCCGTCCTGGATGCAGCCGCCTGCCTCCTCTGCGGTGGCCAGCAGGGGGCGCAGCGTGGCAGGTGGAGGAAGACAGAGAGGATGGGTCGAGAGAGAATTAGAATTAGGGAGGTTTTATATGGTGTTGATGGTTGGTAAGGCGTTAAAAAAAAAAAAGTAGAGGGATGTGGGGAGTAAGAGGATGAAAGGGGGTCAGGGGGCACGGCAAAGGAAGTAGGAGGAGTAATAGCAGTGTGGGGGGGGGATGGAGGAGGAGGAGGGGTTAGTGAATGGAGGAGGAAGGAGAAACATAAAAGTTAACCTGTGTCAGATAAAAGCTCTTCATAAAGTAGTACAGAAAAAGTGACATTCCAAAAACAGCATAACACGATAAAACATACTAATGTGATTGCATGATGTTACTTAGATGCACTTCAATTTGTTTTTGTGCTTTTATCTGTTTTAAATTCAAGAGTTTGTTCTTTTATTGGCATTCTATCTGTTTAATATGAGATCATCTCTTATATTTGCATCTTATTAGGCTATATGTTTATATAAGTGGTTAATCCCTTTACTTAAATTTCACCTGCTTCATATTTCTCTTATCCACATTTTACTTATTTACATATGAAGGTATTTCTTTTATCTTGCACTTGCACCTCCATCTGGTTGTATGGGCTCAGTGCTGCTTGATATATGTGCTTTCACATCCCTAATTATTGTATGCCATACATTATTAACATTTTTATTCTGTAAAAATTTTAATCTGGAAAGCACTTTGTGCTTAAGCTTGGAAAGTGTTGTATAAATAAAATCCATCATCTTCTTATTATAACTATTACTGTTAATGAATAAGGAGTAAGTGGCCTTGTTCCTTTGATGCTGATGAACAGCTGGTGGTTTGACCCCATAAATACACTGTTACTGTGGACTATAGTTTCCAAGTTTTAAAAATAACTCATGGAGCAGACAAGAAGAAAATTCTTCAAGTTATCATAATATGAAGAATTTTATAGCAGCAGAAAATGCCAAACGTCAACAAGAGCCACAGTTAACAGTTGTGTCTGAAGCCCTGAGTTGAGGTATTTCACGTCGCTGGCTGAGTATATTTAACCTGCAGGCCTGCTCGTATGAATGAACTCTCTCTTACAGAGGATACTGTGCCCAATTGACAAGCTGCTGCCTTAAGTAAACACCGGCTCCTTCTAAATTTCTCCATCTGGATCCCATAGCTGTGTCAAGCGCCAGTGCAAACACTTGGGGGAATTAAGAATGGGTGATTTGTTTAATGTATACAGCTTTGGGCTGGCGCTATGCTAACTGCTGTTATTTGTTTCTTAAGTATATTTGTGAAAGTGATACTTAGCACGCACGTGTTATAAGGAGGTTTTAGTTCCTGATCGTTTGGCTACTTCACAGCCGATCCTTTCATCCGTGAGATTTCAAGTCCTGGTAGATTTATAATTTCTAATTGTGCTCAGAGTTTAGCAGGCTGGAGTCTTGTTGTTTACACACGAGCTTCAAGTTTTCAGAATTGTGTGCGTAGTTGAATTTTTTTGTGTGTATACGATGGAGAAAAACTGTAAGACAGCGTTTTTGTCCCCTGTGAAATGTCGCCACAGACGCCCAGTTTGCAAATATGTAAATGTTGCAAATCTTTCATCAGTGGGCCATCGGCTCAGTCACCATTGTGTTACCCCCTTTTCGGCGATAGATAGTGACTTTAACAGACGTTTATTTAAATGCAAATCTTCGAGATTGCCTCTTTATAAGGCTAAACGCTGATTAACGCTGTAAGAGAGGGCACTGGCAACAGTGAAGTGAAGTGATGCTATAAATACAATCTGTCCTGCTACCCTTTGAGCCTGCTAGCCTGGGGTCAAGCACTGTCTGACCCCGTCACTTCACATCAAAACCCCTGAATCTGCTCCTTCCAAATCCTGCGGCTGAGCTTTACAGACTCACATTTAACTCTCGAGAATAATTTACAAGAAAATCCTGATTTGTCTGACAACCTACAGACAAGTGTTTCTGCTCTGTAGAAACAAAAAAGTAATCCAAAGGCTTTTAAGGCATCAGTAAGCTTGATTAAGCAGATTTGCTGCTGAAAACTAGAACTGCAGTAGAGCAAACGCAGCAGGAAAAGGCTGAGCCGCAGCACCCAGGTGAGGACAAACGGACACTTGTTCACCTGGTCCTCCATCCCACACAGATGTGCCTTGACACCCTCACCTATTCCACAGAGAGAAATGGACAGGCTGACTTGGAAAGAGCCTGCTTTATGCACTCACATCATCAGAAATAATTACAAAAAACGACATCATTGTAAATAGCACGTAATGTAACTGGCTGCACCCCAGCCTAACAAAGTTGTACTCTTCCTGCTCTTCGTTTGACATCACACATTTAATTTCCTCTCTTCCTCTGAGACATCAAGTAGAGAAGATTGAGAAGGCAACAAAAAGTTGGTAAAATCATCAGAATCATCAGAACATCAATCCACATTTTGTTTTAGTAAAAAAAAAGTTTTAAAGAAAGCAGTGCAACTTACGGTCGTCCTCCTCCTGACATCTGACCACGGATAGTAAAACAAGTTGGGATGCTACGAGTAGCAGAACAGTCCTTGAGTCCACAAAGCCGAACATGTCTAAATATTAGACATGCAGTAGCTTGGGTGAGAAGTGAAGGGATGGATGGACGAGACCAGGCTTTTCAGTCAGTGGTGTGTTAATAAGTGTGTGTTCCCAGAGACTTATGGCACCATGCAGTCAAACCCTCCAAAATCTAAGTGGAATCCAACGCGGGGCCCCAGCTGGCACTCTGCACCCACCGCGTCAGGGCAAGCACCGCGGTTTTATGTCCACTGTGCCTTGTATGGATCTTCGTATATTCCAAAATACCAGTCCTTCCCCCAGACCCCCTGTCAGGCTGAAATCTGAACCTCATCTCCCTCCCCTCAATCCAGCAGCATCTACTCTCCCAGGGTTTTTTTTTTTTTTAAACTGGAGCCCTCCTTCCTCTCTTGACCTGCGTGGCCCGGCCTGGTCAGGAGATGCACCTTCACTTTCACATTAGAAAAGGAGCTACAAGCAGCAGAGCACAGGTCACACGTTGACACCACCACACACACCACGGTGTCAGAGAATTCACAAATCTCAGATCTCACTGAATAGTAGAAGAACTTTCAGGTGAATTTCAGGGCAAATTATCTGCATTACAACGACCCATTTAATAAAAGTAATAGCTTTCTTGTAAAAAAAACAAACTAAATACATTACTATGGATGTACTAAATATCAAATATGTTATAGGCTGCGACTAATGATTATTTTCATTGTCGATTTAATCTGTAGAATATTTTCTCGATTAATTGATTAGTTGTTTGGTCTATAAAATGTCAAAAAATTACAAAAAATGTTTATCAGTGTTTCCCAAATCCCAATATGACGTCCTGAAATATCTTGTTTTATCCACAACTTTACTGTCATATAGGGCTGCAACTAATGATTACTTTCTTTATCGATTAATCTGGAAATTATTTTCTCTATTAATCGTTTGGTCTATAAAATCTCAGAAAATAGTAAAAAATGTCCATCCCAGTTTCTCAAAGTCCAAGGGGATGTCTTTAAATGTCTCGTTTTGTCCAAAACCCAAAGATATTTGGTTTAATGTGATATAAGATATAAAACAGAGAAACAGGAAATCTGTTGTTTGGCAATCTTGTAGTTGGAAATTATTTTTCAGGCGATCTACAAATCAACTAATTGTTGCAGCTCTGCTGTCATAAAGGAGAAAATGAACCAGAAAATATTCACATTTAAGAAGCTGGAATCAGAGAATTTTGACTTTTTTTTTTCTTAAAAAATTTCTCAAACCGATTAATTGATTATCAAAAATAGTTGCAGATTAATCTAATAGTTGACAACTAATCGATTAATCTTTGCAGCTCTATTATGGTGTAGACACAGATTTTCCAGGTTTTCCAGACCTGGCATAAAATCTGGTCTTCCTAGTTCTAGGTCAGACTTTTCTAAAACCATTGCTAGAACTCTATAAACCAAACAAAGTATAATCAGAAGTATATACTTGCAAAGTCTATTTTTACTCATAAAATATTGGTGGAATTCTAACAGACACAAAATCATTATGTGATTAAACCTAGTTTTCCTCTAATTGCTGTGTAACTAAACTGGGAATTAGGGCTGAAGGATTTTGAAAATAATTCTAATTGTGATTATTTTGACTGATGTTGCAGTTGTGATATGATTTGCGATATTAGAGGGAATGAAAATGTTTAGGGTGTGAGGATGCGAGGATCTGTACCTAACATATGTTTTCTTAAGTCTGTAGAATATGATGTTTAGGCCAGGACATCTCCGAAGCACAGCAATATTTAATTTAAAATGGTATTTTGACACACATTTCACCTTTAACAAATATTGTGCCTCCTGCTATTTGAAAAATTGCAGGAGGCCATATTACGATTTGGATAACATTTTGATTAATTGATCAGCCCTACTGGAAATCCTCTCCCAGACTGAATATTGTAGCTATTAAGTTTTACCTAGACACAGCTAGAAATCGTTTCATTTAAAAAAATATATATATATACCTTAGGGCTGCTCCCTCGTAGTCGATTAGTTGACTAATCGGTCGTTTTGGTCTTAGTCGACTAAGATTTCTTCAGTCGATTAGTCATTTTTATTCTTTTTTTCATGCTGAA
>JAOVVB010029189.1:0-15683 GCA_028570985.1 Heterobranchus longifilis
AGCTTTGGTAGCACACCACCTGCCTGTAATGTTAGCTTTGGTAGTACACCACCTGCCTGTAGCGTTAGCTTTGGTAGTACACCACCTGCCTGTAATGTTAGCTTTGGTAGCACACCACCTGCCTGTAGCGTTAGCTTTGGTAGTACACCACCTGTCTGTAGCGTTAGCTTTGGTAGTACACCACCTGCCTGTAGCGTTAGCTTTGGTAGCACACCACCTGCCTACATCGTTAGCTTTGGTAGCACACCACCTGCCTACATCGTTAGCTTTGGTAGCACACCACCTGCCTGTAGCGTTAGCTTTGGTAGCACACCACCTGCCTGTAGAAAAAAATCTGAATGTTTTGAGAAAAAAGTCGTAATGTTTCAAGAAACAACAAAGCAAAATGTGAAAAGTGATTCCAGTGTGTTTTAGTTCCCTTTTAAGAGTCTTAAACATATTTTGTTGATTATCGGGATAATATTGTGAATCGCAGTTATTTTGCCCCCATGTCTAACAATGAGCTTGTGTCTGCAGCTAGTTATATTTGAATTGTATTTTGTACCGGTCTTGACAGGTCACAGTTGTGTGAAACCTGTTCTTCAGAGGCGTCCTGTGTCATGAATTTAAATGAGTAATCTCCCCTGAAGGCCTTGATCCTGGACTGTATTGAGTCTTTATAGAAATCACATGTAAGACAGGTGTGCCTGTTTTAAAGAGTGTATGAGCCTTTATTGTGGCACTCACAGCCATTACCATTGAATTTCTGACACGTTTTTGAAAACTTCCTGGTTATGTTTAAGAGGAGACAGCAGGTCAACAGTGGATGTTATATAGAAGTGGATTACATCATCGGATTAATGTGAGATGCAGCTCAGCATGTGTGTTAAGGTTTTCTTGTCCTAAATCTAGAATTAACATTATGTTTTGTTTAGGCGCCTATTACATTGTGAAGGTTTAGAGTGTATAAAGTCTTAGAACATTATGATGTAAGTATGTGACGGCCATACAAATTTTGTATTATGTCTCATAAGTTGTTGCAGCAATTTTGGGGTTGATAACATTTGTTACACAGATTTGGGGCACAATTTAACCATTTTTGACCACTCGAGAATTGATAAAAATGGTCAAAAATACCTAATCAAGACACCAAGACTTTGAGGAACATCATAGAAACATTCATGCTGTGATTTGGTACCAAAAACTTGCATTTTTCTGTGATTGGATGGCGAGCACTTCTGTTCTGGAATTGTGATTCTACATAGGAAAGCTCTCCATCCTCTGAATGTCCTAGGTCTCTAGTTTGTGTTTGTAAAGTTTCCTGAGGCTGTGATTATCTTGTGGGAGACTTGTGGGGACCCATAGAACACATTTTCATTCAGATACTTTGAGGTCAGAGGTCAAGGCACCCCTTTGAAAATGGACATGCCAGTTTTCCTCGCCAAAATGTAGTCTGACTTTGGAGTGTTATTTGGCCCACTTCCTGACAAGCTACCAGAACATGACCTAACATAATCTAACCCTCTAACTCCAACATCCAGCCTGCTGAAGCCTCTGAAAGACGGTATGTGGGCCGGCGCTCCCGCAGGTCTCAAAGTGTGGCCTCAGCAGTGTGTGTGGGATGCATGTGCTGTTCACAGACAGCCTTGCTGCTGAGGTCCTTTATACTTTGAATTCACCTGTGATGGTGTCCATCAGTGTTTCCATTCATTGCAGACTGTGGCAGCCCGCCATGGTCTCATAACGGACCAAAAATATTTTTACACTTCTCTTAATAACATAAAGGAAACCAGGTTTTCGCCACGTGATTGCCTGCAAACCCGGCAGTTGATGGCTGTTTGCAGCCTGAAGAGCGAGCGTCTATCACTGATGACCGCAGTGAAAAACACGGAGCGCATCAACACCACAGCACCAGGAGCACAGACACCTCAGTGTGCTGAAACTAAGCAAGAATGACAAAATAAACAACGCTGTGTGATATAATATTGTTTTATCTTCTCACATGACCATGGAGCTTAATAAACACTAAGTGGCATATTAATGATGTTTAGCCTGTTTAGCTAGTGTACCTCATGAAGGGCAGCAGAGGTCTGATCCATAAACGTCGCAGCAAATTCCCAAACAGGCGTTATTTAAATAAACTGACCACTTACTGGGAATCTAAAGGGTTACAAATTGTTAAAACTTAATAAAATGACATATTAACAGCATTAATCCTGGCTCAAAACCTCCATGTATCTACAGTCTGAGGAGACGCAATGCATTCTGGGGCATTTATGAGCACATCTGTGGTAAACACAAGATTTAAAGAGGTGCTTCTGCAGGATTCTTTGTGGAGAAACTCAGTTTTACAGATCTGTCGATTAAATCAACTAATCGATTAGTCGACAAAATAATATGTGTTGTCGACTAACAACAGCCCTAAAGTTTTCTGGTAATTTAATAAATAAATAGTCTATATGAAATAACCACATGGTAACACCTATTTTTGTATACTCCTGTGTGAATTAAATACTTGACAAAATTGAAAAGTACTGAGCATTTTGTAATTTTATTAAGAACTTTAGTACAAGTGAATTGTAGAGAAAAAAATAAATACTTTTTCATTTATTTAACTACACTGGGGTATTCAGTGTAGGAAATTTGAGTTAGAATGTGCTTGTTATCAATTTAGATGACATAATTGTGTATCACAATATCTCGATATATGATTTCATCACGATACGATTCCATTGAAAGATGATAAATTATTATACTGAATTATTGCCCAGCCCTAGTTTGACATACTGGATGTGTGGGTGTCAGAAGGCGAGTCTTCAAAATGGATTTGGAGAGACTCAAATCTTGAGGTTAAACCTGCCCTAAAAATGTGTATGATAGTCAGTGTTTTTGTCTGAGTACAGTGATGATGGCAGTGAGCCAGGGCTCTTCTCAATGGCCCTCCATCACCACACAAGTTGAATAAAAAAAAATAAAGGGAAACTTTGCTGATTTTCAACTGGCTCTGTGTCACGGCAGTACAGCAACGGAGCCTGTTTTTTGAAATGGTCAGTATTCTTTCCAACATTTTTTGTATTGGTCTACTCTTGTCTCCAAGAAATTCTGTCAGCATTACTATAAAATGCAACATGGCTGGAAAATTAGCCAAGTTCAGAAGTGTCAAATTGTCAGACAGAAGAGTCACAGCCAGCAAGAAAGACAGTTAAGGCAAATATTTTTTGCATTGCAAGATGGAACAAGTTCAAGAAAGTTAATGTTGTGTTTGTGCTTTCTGCTAGCAGAGCCAAAGTATAAAAGTAAAAAGTTCCAGTGTGTTAAAAACAACACAATGTCAGGAGGAACAAACTGAGGTGGTTCACAGACAAAAACCAGGTCAGTAGGTCACCTGTTTAAACAGTGTTTTTGACCTGTTGCCATACGCACAACAAGCGTAGGCTCCTACACATGTCCATATGGTGTTGTCTTTGTGCGCATGCCTGTAGGAGTGTCATGATGTTTCTGTTGGCTTTGAACATGACACTGACACACAGTGAGTCATCTATGATTAGCACTTACAGCAGCAATAGATTCTGAAGTGCATTTGTCTTCACTCCACTGTCAATCTGTAGGAAACAGAGCTGCGCAGAAACACTCTTGAGTCTCACTAAGCTCTGCATTGAGCTGTTTGTTTTTCTTGGATAAGACATCAATGCTGCTGCTGTATCAAATCTATACCAGCCTGCTGTTTCTGCTGCTCGCCCTGAAGGCAAATTGTGCTCAAAGTGTTTGTCGATGAATCCAGACTGAGGGAGTTTTAGAAATTACAGCACACTGATAGGCTACACAACCCAGGGTTATTATGCCCAACCTAATATAGCTTAATCAGTATAGGAGCAGTAATATAAAGGTCAGACACTAAAACTCCAAAGTGTAAAAAAAAACACCTTGTTGTTAATGGTGCAGTCTGTTTTTGCAAAATAGGATGGACAGTTGAAACATTGCTGCTTGTTTACCTGCCACTAAAATGCCCACTTATCCATGCTAATATGGATAAGTGGGCATTTGGGCTTATGTGTGTACACAATTTCATGATGACTCCAAAAGGGTCTGCATTTTTGCTGCCGTTTTATTCACTCTGCCAAGGCACAGTATCTAAAACCATAGAAATAAAATTGGATAGAAGCTGGATTGAGCTGTTTTCCGTAGTCATTAAACAAAATGGCAATTGTGGTTAGTTGTTATGGTGACAACACGTCACTGGGGCCGTAAAGTGTGTCGCAGACACATGGAAGGAGAGCGGACGGCAGTCAGATGGCTATCCTCCTCCCGGCGAATTAATGTTTATTAACTTAACGTTAATCAATGTCTTCTAGCGGTGGGGAGGCTGTCCAAAAGCTCAGTAGTCCGAGCCAAAAACAAAAGCCCACTGTTCCGAAAATACACTCTTACTGGAGTTGTTTGCCTTTAATATATTAGTGTATTTTGATGTAGACTATAATTGATCATTTTAACCCAAACCACAATCTTTCTCTAACCATAACCAAAAGGTGTTTGTGCCTAAACCTAACCAAACCTTAACCACAGTGTTGTCACATCAGAAAACATAATAATTCTTTAAGAAGCAGCACATCAAAATACACTCAGATATGAAGGGAAAAAGATAACAGAGGTAATCAGAACACCTAACCATAAATAATGGCAGTGCATCATTATAGGTTATCAGACACTGATAATGATAATAATTTGTTACCTGATTAAAAAAATACCTTTTCTATATTTGTAAACTTACATTCCAGTGGTGGCTGCATCGGCTTGTGTGATCCAAATAGCTCAGTTGTTTCAAAGTCCAAACGCAAAGTGGTTATTGAAATAAAGTAGATGCAATCAATTCCAAAATTCAAAACATGTTTTTCTTAAACGAAAAATCCAGTTTCAAATAATATTTTAGGCATTTAACCTTTCAAAGCAAACATTTCCACTGCTCGTTTGGTCCGCGACTTGAAATTAAATTAGACTTGCCGCATACACACACACACACACACACACACACACCCCCACACACACACACACACACACACACACACACACACACCCACACACACACACACACACACACACACACACACACACACACACTACAGTATATATACACATATATAAGTCCAATTTAATTTCTATGGATAAAACTCTTCATAAAAAGCTAGAAATGACTTCTCCTCACCTTTTGTCGACATTCAAGTACCTGTTGTACATGTGAACCAACAAAAGTATGGACTTTTTTTTCAAAAGAGCAAAGTGATTTCATTGCAGACAAAGAAAATATATTACAAGATACATTTTAGCTTCAGATGTAAATTGGGTTATTTTAATGTCAGCACATTCAGAGGTCAAGGCTGATTGATGTTGTTTTTCTGTCTATGGAGGACTTGCTGCCTGTGTCTGCAAATTAGAGTGACAGAAATGGGTCATGTCTATCGTGTAGCAGATAAACAAGAACACAGCTGCGAGTTTGCATAATGAGAGGACAGCTTTTAACATACATTGATTTTTACCACCTCTTTCTAACCCTTAAGTGACTAAAAGCCTCCCCTTTGTCGTGAGTGTTGTGCTCTCCCTCCCACACAACAAACAGAAGGTCGTCTCTCATGTGAGCTGTTTAATAACTGAAACAAGAACGAAGAATAACTTATGTATGCTAGTTTACATAAAACAATAACACCATAAAAAAAGAGTGAAATTATCATATAATTTATTTAGGAGAGCTGAACAGACAAAACAAATTGTAAAATAATGTAGAGACAAACATCTGAACAAAACAGGATGTTTACTGTATTTGTGTCAGAGGAAGCTCGTCTATGAAAGGTCATTGAGTTTAAACATTCCTTCAAAAGAGCATTTAAAAAAAAAAAGTTTGGCTTCATGTAAAGCTGTTTTCACATTTGCCTTTGAAAAAAAACAAAACATGTCAACTTGAGTCTAACACTGAACACAGCAGCTATGGAACATTTATTATACACGTATTTGCAAACATCTGTTAGCCCTTTAAAATTATAATTGCACATTCATCCTTTTTTTCACACTGAAGCAACAGACTGAGAAATGTGTTACTATACCTTTAGGCCTATAACATTTATCAAGTTAAACCAGATCATTCTCACTGCACACCATCTTGAATCTCCAGCTATTTTCGTCACCTCATTTTATACACAGGAGTGTTTGAAGCAAAAGTAACACATAAAACATGGGTAACACTTTATTTTACAGGTCCATTATTTCCTAATAATTTCAAATGAGGTTCCTGGAAAGAACTGCAGGTATGTAATTTGATACTAATGATAGGGAATATAGAGAATTGTGTTAAATTGTGTTTCATTGGTACTCTTCCAATTAATAATACATATTAATTTCTGGCATAACCCAGAGGGTCTTTTAGTCAGAGCACAGCAGTCAGTCGAACATGCAAAATGGGAGATTTGTCTACAGGCAAGAATAATATATATGAAGAATAAAGTTTCAAATGATAAAATTAACAATGCATGAATATTTACGTTGATTTAAATAGAGTACTTCTTAGTAGGGCATTTATATTTCCCCTATTATTAGTAACAAATGACATAGATATTTCCATGAAACTTCACAGCAACTACCATTAGGAAAGTAGTGGCAGATTATGGACCCATAAAACAAAGTGTTACCAAAACTTGTGATGGAGAGTAAGCAGGGATAAAATCGGGATAAACAAAACACCAAAAGGATATTTTAAAGGATGATACCATTAGAATAGCATGTTTTAAATCATAATCTGTCTACCATTTTGCAATATGCCAACCAGAGAAACACATGTTTTAGATTAGTTTTCTTTCTCTTTCACCAATGGTTTCAGTTCTTTGAAATTCAACTTAAAGAAACTTTAAATATATTAAAGATAGGTAATCCATCACATTGAATTATTATTCTGTTTTGTCAGCGTGGTAATGCAGTTATTTGAAGGAATAATCAAATTCATTGGTCCTTTTCACAGTGTCCATTTTTATTTTTTTTAAATATAGTAAACAGATGCAATGTTCTTCAGCAGATAATGATCCTATCTGGGTCCTTGAATGCACCAATATGAAGAATTCTGAAATGTCCCACTGTAATACAACATAATTATGTACTGACAAAACACAAAATAAAGTGCTCACTGTGATGGATTACCAATCTCAAGCAACTTCTGGTCTCTGCAATCACTGGAAGAAATGGAAAGCAATTGCTGCCTAAAGCATAGCAAATCAATCAAAAATGACAAATATAAATTTATACTTAATGGGCCAAATTTTTACAAACCATTGGAATGGTCTTTAAAACAAAGAACAAATAATAATAAACACAGTAAAATAAATCTAACCATCATCTAGTCAACACAACCCTTGATGATAAAGTGTGTTTTTAAGTTGTAAAGTGCAATTAGGAGCAGAGAATGGAAGTTATTTTTCATTATTTACTCGGTTCAGTGTGTCTTAGAGCTATGGATATTAAAGAGTGTTGTTCTGAAAGAGACAGAAAAAAAATATTGACCAGCTTCAGGGTGAATTCAAGGGAAGCACATTGATTTATTCTCAAGTGTCTTCAGTAGTCTCTCGGCTCCACTGATGGTTTCAGCTGCTTCGCTCTCACTGTGTGTACGTGTGCGTTAAAGTGTGCATCGCCTGAGACAATTTCCTGACTGATGAATATTGAGTGTTGACATTTCTTTGAATCTGAGTGGCAGTTCAGTGAGCACAGCAAGAAAACTCAAAAGTGGGTCAGTGTCTGCACGGCCGCCTCACTCCTTCTGAAACGTGTTTGGCCTCAGCTAAACTGCAAATGCAGGGCACAAATAACAGCCATCATTGTTAACCATTATCTCCCTGACCCCTCCTCCAGTTTCTGATGTGATTTTTTTTTTCTCCTCCTGTCTTCCTACCTGCAGAAAGATGTGTTTGAAAGGAACTGTGGCAGTGTGCTATGCCCTGCGCTCACGTGGCTCTGGAAAGATGGAGAACAAACCCCTCCTGTTCTTCTACAAGCCACAGAGGTGGGAAGAAAATGGCGCCAGATTAGCCGTCACCTGGTGTGGCGCTGCAGGAAGATAAGGCGACGCAGGATGAACTTGGACCACTGATGGAAAGCTTGAGTCACTGGGAATCAGAGCGAGGGACTTGGAAAAAAAGGTACAAAGCTATTTTTGTTTATAGATGCCAATTAACACATTTGCTGACCCGAGATTCATCGTAGATAATATTTAACCATTTGTTAGCAATATGAATTCCTTGAGAATTATCAACTAAAAAATACGGTCGTTTACACCACAATGTGTCTTTTAGATTCTCCTCAAAACAAATACCAGAATTTATTGAAAATCAATATAATATATAAGCAAATGAAAAGAAAAAAATACTTGACATTGACAATGTATGACACATTAGGCCTCATTCATACTGACGTTAGCTCCGTATTTAATTTGAATGATTCCAGTGATGACGCAGCGGGGTGCCATGCAGAGGGCCCCTGCATGGCACCGCAACGCAGTGTGACATCATTCAGCAAGGCGCTGCGTTGGCCAATCAAATACAGGCGAGAACACGTTCCTGGTAGATTATTTTGTAATGTGAACAGCATATATCTACTCTTAAGCCTTCAAAAAATGGATCTGCTACTCAAACTGAACTTCATATTTCATCATTTCATCATTTCATCATCTCTGTACCTGAAGAAATGTGCCCCAGCTATTGCAGCTCCTGGCATTGCTGTATTTTATTTTTTTTTACACAGATGCACGCCATAATTGTAGCAACTTTGTATGGGCAGGCCCTTCAGTAGCCCCTTGGCCAGCAGGGGGCAGAGTCTGTGACTACACCGGCAGTACATTGGTCAAGAAAGGAAACTGCCATAAAAGTCACGATCCTCCCGTCCAAGAAGCAGGAAAAACATTTCCCTTAAACTATATTGTAGATATCATAGACTTTTTTTCGGTCCCAGCATCGGTGCCTACATCAGTCATCTGGTATAGGGGAGTTACAGTTCCCGTGGTAGATATAGACAAGTCCATCACAGCGATAATACATCTGAAACACGTCACCGTATCCGTGGTCCCTCCACCAGGTGCACAGCTGCCGGTTCCACCCGCAGGCCAGAGAATAAAACAGTTCAGGATGCTCCATGCCGATCATGGTGAAGAAGTCCTGGTCCCCCAGGTGGCCCCTGAAGCGATACTGGTCTGCCAGTTTGGCCACATTGCTAGGCTTCAACAGTTGGTTGTAGAGAGCCGAGTCCCTCATAGCACCTAGGTCCAATAACATCACGCCGCTGTTGAAGCCTGGCAGGCCGTCAGGAGGAGGATCACCTACTCTGGTCTGAGGGTTCTCCTTACGATACTGCCAGAAGGTGTGTCTGAGGAAAGACGGAAAGAGGTTTACATGACAACGACAGTGCTCTGTCGGTGAATAAAGTGCTCTACAAAAGAGGCATGAATAGCAAATTGCCAAGAACAGGGTACCGTTAAGAACTGATTAGAACTGAATCCAACTAACTTTAAATTGACTTTTTTAATGAAACAATAAAAGTCAAAGTAAGCTCTGAAAGGAATAAAGATATTTTTTTGTATTTTTGTTTTCTAAACATTTGACCATTGAACATTTTTTACCATATTGGAATCGATAAGCAGAATCTGAATTGATAAAATTCAAACGATACCCAGCCCTAGACTGGACTCAAGGTACAAATGCATTTCTTGAATAAGTTTAACTATTGTGTGGTTAGCAATAGACAGTGCTGTGCACGATGCACTAAAAGAGCGCACGTTCATGAACTCATCTCAGCTCATCAGCCACAGTAGCTTGCCAACTAGCTCTTACCAAGCTTCCAGCACCACCTTTTCTGCAGGGACACATGAATCAACTTTGCTTTCTCCCTTTCTGGTGTCACTGGGCACTAAGGCTGACAAAATCATTTTTTCTCTCGGGCTCACTGACAACCAAACCCAAACAAATATTTAATTAAGAGACTCATTCAAGTGGTTAAAATATTTATAGTATGACTGGAACATGCAGGTGCAGAAAAGTTAGGAACCATGTGACCCCTCTGACTATAAAACACAATCACTTTTTGTTAGTGATTAAAAAGAGTATCCTTCTGAATCTGAACTCATC
Source organism: Heterobranchus longifilis (assembly GCA_028570985.1). Classification (NCBI taxonomy): domain Eukaryota; kingdom Metazoa; phylum Chordata; class Actinopteri; order Siluriformes; family Clariidae; genus Heterobranchus; species Heterobranchus longifilis. The sequence continues at coordinate 10,128 of JAOVVB010029189.1, forward strand.
CCTCTGCACAGTCTGGAACTTGTACGCCAATGGTGCTCTCATGTGTATGTTTGGGTTGTTGCACATTTAGAAAAGTGAGGGTCAACTCTGTTTCAGTCCACGTTTGCTGAACAAACAGCACTGTGGCCAAAAAACAGGAAGAGAGCTGGTCCAGGAGTGTCGGAGCATGTTAGAGTGCCAGAGGCTTGTGCCAACTCAGCACCGTGTTCTGCCAAAATACCAACTCTGAAGTAGCTACATGACACAGACATTCATTCAACAAGCATTTGTATGCACAGACGTGTGTACACATAAGACCTTTTGTGGGATTTATGAATATCTTATTTCCAAAGTTTACCTTGGCAATAAATGTTTCAGTCTAGTGTAATGGATAGCACTTGCTTATTATAAATAGTGTAATAAAGGGTCACTATTTTTGGCACACTTGACTAACATACGTGCCAGCAACAGTCCTGCTGACTGTATTTGTAGGTTGCATGAATAATTTGTGGTCAGTTTCAGCCCTGACATAAATGTATATATGGAAGGTGTCTGTGTAAAACATACAGGTTTCTAGCCTGGCATCGGCAGACTAATTCTGCTGAGCCAATGTTTCATTTGCTCTGCAGACTCAGTCTGGCCTCTCTCCCATTCAGACAGATTTCCTTCTACTAAAAATTTGTAGATGAAAAAAAAAGAGCTACCATATTAACTGGCGACTTTCAGCTAGGCAGAGCTGATCAAATACGAATCAAGATTCTGTTACTGTATTCCCTAGTTCTCGCCTAAAATGTTTTCAGAAACACTTTTTAGTGTTCTGTTTATCTGCAAAGTTAGAAAGTTTGTCACTAGGCTGCCATTTTTTTCCTGTTTCAAAATGGCTCTGAAAACAGACCGAGTGCCAACTTGCATGTGTCTCAACGTGTTGCTCTGATTGATTATAGGTCACGTTTCATTACTCTGATTGATTATAGGTCACGTTTCATTACTCTGATTGGTTGTAGGTCACGTTTCGTTGCTCTGATTGGTTGTAGGTCACGTTTCATTACTCTGATTGGTTGTAAGTCACGTTTCGTTGCTCTGATTGGTTGTAGGTCCATCCAGTTGGATTTGGCATTTTGGTCTTGGGAATCGAAAATGAACTGAGTGGGACCAGATGTTCAAAGAACACTGAGCTACAGGAGAGGAGCTTCACTTGTCAGAAATAGAGTTGTGAGAAGAGGGAAGTGCTATTTGGGTAAGGGCCAGGTCAGTCCTTGTGCATCCAAAGAGAATGTCCCCCTTTAAAGCACAGTGTTTGTTTGCCTATTCAACCCCTGATGTATAAGTTGTTTATTTTATCTCTCAGGAGGAACAGACAAAAAGCCATGTGGGACAAGAAAAGCAGGAAAAGGTCCTGTCTACAGCTGTCATTTTCTTACAACAGTACTTTCATGTTGCTGTAGTTTTAATACTTATATCAAGTCTATGGAGACTGTGCTGTGGGTGTACTTTTTTTTTTTTTTTTGCTGGAAGTGTTTGCTTCAAGAAAGTACAAAATGCTCTTTCCCATATCCTGACTAACAGCCAGTGCAATGATGTTTCATTTCTACCAAAAACAAGGATGAATGGAAATGTGCTCTTTATTGCATGTACACACGCACACACTCTCTACAGAATTGAGATTATTCTTAGTACTGGCCAAGTCTGAAAACCTACTGTAGATTAAATATTAATGGAGAAGTGTGTTGGTTTAAAACATATGGGGGTAGAAGACGGACCCAGCTGTTGCAGGGCAGTCAGTTTAGTAAAAAAAAAAAAAAACTAAATCACCCTTTAAGTCACAATCAGCTGCTCTCTTGATGCAGATAATAATAATTATGATTCATATTGGAGAGAATACATATCTCTCTCTCTCTCTCTTTCTCTCTCTCTATGCAGCTTGATCAAATCTAGTGGGAGCAGCAGATTCTCTGAGTCACTCTTTGATATTATTACTGACCTATATTCAGCAGATGCAGCTTGTCCACACAGTTTTACACAGTCTGTTGGTTTGGTAGCTGGGGACTTGTGGCCTCTGTGGAGCATTTATCATTTTTAAGACATGCACTGGGTCTACGTGCCCTGAGACACATTCAGGGTGAGAAAGTCGGTAAGAGAACATTTACACAGACTTTTCCATTCTGCTGTTTTGACATATTGCATTTGCTTAAATGTCATTATGGCCATAATATGAGACTGACCGCATACTGGTTATGAGACATGACAGCTAAAGCTAGAGTTAAAAGAGATAAATGCACCAGTTTTTTTGTGGTTAGAAATGAAGTGACACGACAGAATTGACTTTTTTGCCCAGCTGCCCCCTCTGGTCATAGTCGACTAAGATTTTCTTTTTTCATGCTGAATAACTTATTTCCAAGAAACGTATGAGCACATCTCTGGTGAACACAAGATTTACAGTGATGCTTTTGCATGATTCTTTGTGGAGAAACTCAGTTTTAAAGATCTGTCGATTAGATCAACTATTAGTCAACAAAATCATATGAGTGTTAGTTAGGACTGCCCTAATGACAGCCCTAATTTCTACTTATATAGATTTTAACAAACAATACTGCAGCTAGGCTTTTAATAAACCTGATTACTGAAATCAAACTAAACGTTAAGAGTACAGCAAAGATTTCAAAATGAAAACAGAGTTCAGAGATCAGAGATGAGCTAATATCGGACGATACACAACAGCCCTTGTGTGAGATATAATGAAAAAGTCCCACATGAATTTGAAATGACTTAAGAAAAAACTTTTAAAAAGAACTTTGTTTAATTACAATATGAACTTCTCAGTTTTCTTCAATTTTGACCTGACAGGGAATCAGATAAACTTGCATTTTCTTTAAATTATACTTGTAGTGATATCGATAAAAGCGGCATAAAATATGCATGAAAATATTTTCCAGTCATGGTTCTCACATAAATGACATCAGGAACTATTTACAGAAGAACTGCAGGCTTGATGCACGAAGGCATGTGTTTACAATTACTAGCTTAACTACATCCCTCTCTCATATCAAATACCTCTGGGTTGTTTTCGTCCTCATTTCGAGGCACAAAAAACCTGGAAAGAGTTTGGCCATGTTTTTTCTGATGTAGTTTCTCTTGTTTCAGCCTTTGAGAAGTAGTGAGATTTGAAGGACAAAATGCAGCTATGTTCTCTGTCACAATGACCTGTTTTCTTTCTGTTCCTTTGTACCACTACACTCAAACCAGACTCAGTCATGGTAGACATACAGCCTCTTAGCTTAGATCAGTGTTCCTACAAGTGCCTCTCCTCCTGCTCTGCCGTTCACAGCTCCATCGTCTCCTGCCTCCAATTTTCAGTCAACCTTTCAAGCAAAGTCTCACTCGCGAAATAATGAAAAGCATTAGCAGGTGACGGGGACATTCTGTGCTGCGATCCCATCCAAATGTGTCCTTCACATTGTTCAGGACAAGAAACAGCCTGCTCTCTGAAAGCTGCGTAAAACACCCTCGCTGAGTTCTGTGGTACACAAATGAAATGTCTGGTCCTTTTCATCTCTAAGTAGTTTGGCAACATATAAAGAGTCCATTAAAGAAAATTCCAGCATTGATGTGAGAGAGGAGCGTTCAAACAAGAAAGCCTGCAGTGCTGCTGCAGATTTAAAATCCAGGTTTACAGAATCATAAAAAGCACAAATCATTTATTGAATACCTGATAATACATGGGATATTCTAGCCTTTAATTAAATATATTGTCCATTGAGGATTATAATGGTACAATATTTTCAAGAACATTTTATCTACTACAGAACAAAGACAGACAAGTATGTCAGTGAGAGTGCTACATAGCTCACAGCTAAAACAAGGTGCGTAGCCATCACAAAAATAAATATTTCACAGTCAACATTTAATTTGATTCCATCTTAGAGCGAAACTTAGATAGATAGATAGATAGATAGATAGATAGATAGATAGATAGATGGGATGTATCACAGTGGAAACACTGCACAAAGTATTAAGAGAGTGAGGGCTTCTGGCTAATGTATCTTATTGTGTGTGTGCGTGCGTGCGTGCGTGCGTGCGTGCGTGCGTGTGTGGCTTTGACTGTGACACGTATGAGAGTGGGTCTTGCCTCTTGGGTTTTTAAAACATTACAAATGCAGCTGCAGGGAAAAGACATTGGGGTATTTTTCCTAATAATGAACTTTTCAGTGGCAGGATGTGCTCTGAATGCTGCTGGTGGGAGGATGCATTCTCCTGCATAATGATCTGTCCATTAGCACCGAAACAGAGTGGGAGCTGAGAGCCCACTCCACTCAACGCAGGAAAACACTCCAGGGGAGAGGATTGCACACAATGCATCGCTCATACTAAGTTTGAAAATTTAAATATACTGATAGTGCAACCATGCTGGTTTGTTTTGGGGTGTAGTGCAGCAGCACAGACAGATTTCTCTCTTTTCTCCAGTGAATTTCCAGCAGATTCTCCTTTTGCTCCAAGTAAAAGACAACCCTGATTATAAGTTGAAACATGAACTACTTCCATTAAAGCATAACGTAAAAACCACATTTGTCGAGTCACATATTCTCTCCTCTCAGGCTCTTAAAAGCAGTCAAAATTATTTCATGTCTTTTTGAGCTTCCCATCATGAAATTCTGTTAGACCTATAATTTGACATGCTTGGCAGACGATTCGGTTCTTGGTTCGCTTTTACAGTAAAGATGTTGGGAGATGCTTTTGACTCGTTTTTACTATTAGGAATTTATTTTCTTCTGATGTAATTGTCTCTAATATGATACAACCCCACTCTTTTAAACAAAAAATAATGTAACCATGTTATACTGTTGATGTCACTCAACCCCCAAGTCAATACTACACATTTTATTTTGCATGGAACACTTGGATTTGTATCTGGAAATTGTACCTGAAATGACTAGCAACCACAGTTTGTGAAAAAAAAAAACACCACTGACTGTGTAGATAGCAATATCCTTGAGACTCTCAGTGATGTAACATTTTTTAAATTTCCTTTAAAAAAAACAAGAGAGATGGAAAAAATCAATTGCTGGTCTGGGAATGTGCGTCACAACTCTGAACTTGAAAACTGAAATATGCTGGTAGAACAAGTTGTTGTCCTTCATGACACTGCACACATTCATACACACCCATACTGGTCAAATTTCAACTGGTGAGGCTGTGCATGCTCAGAGGCACGATGTCCTGCTACGTTGCCGTGTGTTTTTAAATGAGTGTGTCCGGGCCCACAGGAACAATATTAGCAGGGGATTCCCAGGGTTAGAAACCCATTGAGCCAGTACAGTGGCAGGGCAGAGATACAGATCTGTTTGGAGATGCCGGTGCCAACTGGAGTCTGGCAGGAAAACTACAACTCCACTTCTAAAACTACTTACGTAGAAATCTGACATCACTAACACTTACAGTATGCAGATAAACGTTAGGGTCTCCCATGCTTTCCCAACTTACAGTAAATCAGGAAAAAAAACACTATATATGTGTGTGTGTGTGTGTGTGTGTGTGTGTGTGTGTGTGTGTGTGTGTGTGTGTGTGTGTGTGTATATATAT
>JAOVVB010029211.1:0-15680 GCA_028570985.1 Heterobranchus longifilis
ATGTCATGGCAGGTGTGTTGCTCAGAAGGAAGCGCAGTGTCGAGTGTGAAGTTGTTTGAATGAGCTTTTCTCCGCAAGCAGCAACACCACAGGACAAACATTCGGCCCTTTCTGAACAGGCAGGTTTTGAATGGGCACTGCACTAGTAATCTTAAAAGTCAGCTTCCATTTTTCCAATCAATGTATGGAAACCCATAAATAATTGGACACAATGAATTGCAACATTTACCACAGCTAATGTTACATTAAAGTGAATTGTTCTGGGAAAATACATTTCATAATTTATGGTTAATATGTTGTTATATATAGCTCAAATAGTTTTGGGGATGAGGTAGAATACATCTCATGAAGTGAAATTGTTCTTACAGCTCCTGATTTTGCTGCCGGTAAGACATATATATACAAATATGAGGCACTGCTCCTTGGCGGTCTGCCGGAGGAAGGTTTGGCAAGAGCCGGACTCAAAGTCAGCAGCAAAGTTCTCATCAGTGCTGCAGCCGAAAATATATACCTGCTGAAGGTAAAGATCAAAATCATGTGCAAGTAACTATCTTTTCACTTTTAAAATGCAAACTGCCTTGTAATAAATCTTATTTTTGCACCCTAGCTTGCAGAGCCTGAGCTCTATGAGTACAGTGGCGTGTGGCCAAAGGATCCTTTAATCCCAGCAACCAAGCTGACTTCAGCCCTGGCAGCTCAGCTCTTGACTCCCATCAAGTTTGAGTATGCCAATGGTGTCGTTGGAAAAATGTATGCACCTGAGGGAATCTCAACAATGGTGTTGAACATCTACAGAGGTATCCTGAATATCCTTCAGCTCAACATCAAGAAGACACAGAATGTCTACGAGATGCAGGAGGTTTGTCAAAGATCCTTCAGTACTGATTATACATTGATTACAGGAAATTGAATCTCCCTAGTAAACGTAGGCTTTGCTCATTAGGCCGGAGCTCAGGGTGTGTGCAAGACCCTCTATGCCATCAGTGAAGACGAAAAGGCTGAACGCATCATTCTGACAAAGACCAGGGATCTGAACCACTGTCAGGAGAAGATCATCAAGGACATGGGGTTGGCATACACTGAGAAATGTGCAAAGTGCCAGCAGGTGGGTTCAAACTCATTTTGTGTCATGCATGCATCTATGAAAGTAGAAAATGTTGCATGACTAAGCAACAATGTGGTTTGTCTTCACAGGATTCAAAGAACCTGAGAGGAGCTACAGCATACAACTACATCTTGAAGCAGGTTGCTAACGGCATCCTGATCCTGGAGGCAGCTGTCAATGAGCTGATCCAGTTCTCACCTTTCACTCAGATGAATGGCGCTGCTCAGATGGAGACCAAGTATGTCAATAGATACTCAGAATGTAATAATGGCAGTGTTTGGATTTAATGGAGCTGCAGATTAACCTTTTCTGCATTACTTTCAAGGCAATCCTTGGTCTTCCTTGAGATTCAACGGGCCCCCATTGTACCCATCCAGGCCGAGTATCTTTACCGCGGTTCTCTTAAGTACGAGTTTTCCACTGAGCTTCTTCAGACACCCATTCAGCTCATCAAGATCACCAATTTTCAGGCCCAGGTATCATCTCAGACTGCTTTAAATTATCAGCAAAGTTCAGGAAATATATGAATCTCTACCATATTAAATGACTTCCCATTCAATTCTGTGTTCTTAGATTGTGGAGGTTCTGAGTCATCTGGTTACCCATAATGTGGAGAGAGTCCATGAGGATGCCCCTCTGAAGTTTTTGGAACTCATTCAGCTCCTCCGTGTAGCCCGCTATGAAGACCTGGAAATGCTTTGGAGCCAATACAGAACCAAACCTGCCTACAGGTGACTTTAAGTGTTTAAAACATTTGAATGAGAAAATATATGTATACAGATTCACTCACTCCATTTTCATCTTCCAGACAGTGGATCTTGGATGCCATCCCTGCCATTGGAACTCCTGCTGCTCTGAAATTCATCAAGGAGAAATTTCTGGCTGATGACCTGACTGTTGCCGAAGCTGCTCAGGCTTTGATTGCATCTGTTCATATGGTGACAGCAAACACTGAGGCCATCAAGCTGATTCAGGTGGGTAAACTACAAACCAAGCTACTTTGTTGGTAATAAGAATGGAGGTATGAAACATTTATGATTGTTGCTCTCTTATAGACCATGGCAGTCAACAACAAGATAGTGGAAAACCCAGTTCTGCGTGAGATCGTCCTCCTTGGCTATGGTACCATGATTTCAAAATACTGTGTTGAGATGACTGTCTGCCCTGCTGAACTTATAAGGGTGACACAACCTTGTTCTTTTCATATTACTTCAAAGTCATTTGCACATTTCTGAATGCGAAAAGGAGATCTTAATTCTTCATTTTCCCCCAATAGCCCATCCAGGACCTCCTTACAGAGGCTGTTGCTAAAGATGAGACCCAGGACATCATCCTGCTCTTGAAGGTTTTGGGTAACGCTGGTCATCCTACTAGCCTTAAGCCAATCACAAAGATCCTGCCCATACATGGTACTGCCGCTGCATCTTTGCCCATGAGAGTTCATGCTGATGCCATCATGGCTTTGAGGAACATAGCCAAGAAGGAGCCCAAAATGGTGAATTCCCAACACCAAAGAGTATTTCAAACTATTGTAGTTTTTACACATAACTTCATACTGAGTTTGATTTCTCTTGTAAATTAGATCCAGGAATTGGCTCTTCAGCTCTACATGGACAAGGCTCTTCACCCAGAGCTTCGTATGCTTGCATGCATAGTGCTATTTGAGACAAGGCCTCCAATGGGTTTGGTGACAACACTTGCCAACATTGTGAAGACAGAGAAGAATCTGCAGGTAGCAAGCTTCACTTATTCTCACATGAAGTCCATGACCAGGAGCACAGCCGCTATCCATGCCTCAGTGTAAGAGCACTCTGTGATCCCCATTCATCAACGAGGCCATCTCTGTGAAGTGATCTCTGCTTACTCAGCTATTTTCCATTTTCATTGCAGTGCTGCAGCTTGCGACGTCGCCGTCAAAATCTTGAGCCCAAAACTGGACAGACTGAGCTTACGTTTCAGCAAAGCCATCCACAAAGACATCTATAACAGTAAGGCCAATGTCACATCTGGTTTGCATTACCTAAAGTTTATTTTTTTCTCGAACATAAACTAACTGCATCCCGTCAAACTCTTTCAGACCCCTTGATGCTTGGTGCTGCTGCCAGCGCTTTCTACATCAATGATGCTGCCACCATTCTGCCCAGATCTATTGTGGCTAAGACCAGTGCCTACCTTGCTGGAGCTGCTGCTGATGTTCTGGAGGTAAAAGGATAAGAAAACCCCTGCCCTCTCACATATATAATAATAATAATAATAATAATAATAATAATAATAATAATAATTGAAAATGACCTTTTTAACATGTTGAATTTTTCCTAGGTTGGAATAAGAACTGAGGGACTCCAGGAGGTTATTCTGAAAAACCCTGCACTCATTGACAATGTTGACAGGATCACCAAGATGAAGCGTGTCATTAAGGCTGTACGTATGAAACACCAGGAAGTTGCACATACCAGGATATAATTGCATACAATGGCACATGATAAAACACAGCAAGCTAGTAAGTTGGATTGTGTTTCATTTTTCAACAGCTCTCTCAGTGGAGGGCTATGCCCACCAGCACTCCTCTGGCTTCCATCTACATCAAATTCTTCGGACAAGAAATTGCCTTTGCAAACATTGACAAAGTCTTGATTGACCAGGCCATTGCGGTATGATTCAAATACCTGTCAACCTCAAGATCCATTTTTTAAAACAAATTGTTTATCACATTTTTTTGCGAGACACAAAATTTAGGATAAATTCTTCCCTACAGCTCGCCACTGGACCCTCTGTTCAGACATATGGTAGGAAGGCCATCGAGGCTGTGCTGTCTGGTGCTTCCTACCACTTTGCTAAGCCCCTGCTGGCCACTGAAGTGAGGCGTATCATGCCCACTGCTGCTGGTTTTCCAATGGAGCTCAGTCTGTACACTGCTGCTGTGGCTGCCGCAACTGTTCAAGGTGAGTAGAAGCTAGAAAGCATCCACAGTTTAGCATGTTGCAGATCCCACTTATCCAGCTAATCTAGTTCACCTTTTGCTAATCAAGAAATGTGCTGACTCGCTCTTGAAGTTTGAATTTGTAATTCCTGATACAGCCTGACAAGTCTTGACTTGTTTATCACTGTCCCCTTGCTTTTTCAAAGACAAAAAGGAAACAGGGTGCTTGGCTTTAATAAAAATAACATTGAAGCACTGAATGGACATGGTTCATAATATCATCTACTAGTGGAACAGTATTATGCTAAGTGGTGACACATGGGTTTATTTATTTTCTTAGTCAAGGCCGTCACAACACCAGCTCTGCCAGAAAACTTCCATTTTGCTCACCTTCTGAAGACAGACATCCAGCTTGAGACTGAGATCAGACCAAGGTAGGTTCAACATCTGACAACATGAGCGCAAAATATATCATATCATATCAAGTGTGACACCCAAATGTCCTCTCCTTCTAGCATTGCTGTGAACACATTTGCTGTGATGGGGGTAAACACTGCCATACTCCAAGCTGCCATGCTCTCAAGAGCTAAACTCAACTCCATTATGCCCGCCAAAATCGCTGCAAGACTTGATATCAACGAGGGCAACTTTAAGATCCAAGCTCTGCCTGTTTCTGTACCTGAAGACATTGCAGCTGTGCAGTAAGCCTGCCATTTTAACTCAGTGTGTACCATTAAACATATTAAACTCCTGTCACTTAAATGTATGTATCATAGAAGTCTACATAAAGTTCTTGTTCTTTCAACAGTGTTGAGACTGTTGCTATGGCAAGAAATATTGAGGATCTTGCTGCTGCAAGATTTACTCCCATCATCCCTGCCAAAGTCTTGCAGCCCATCTCAAGGGAGATTATCACATCTAAGATTGCTTCATCTGCTGCTAGTTTTGTAAGCATTAAACATTGTATTTTAGCATAGCAAAAATATTATCTACATTTACAATATATTTACAACAGTCTTTTTTTCATAGTCAAAATCCTCAGAGATCATTCAGCAGGATGTGACAGCTCCCATCTCCATAATAAGACACAAAGCAGCTCAGTTTGCGAAGAAGCACTGTACTAAAGTGCATGCCATTGGAATGAAGTGCTGTGTGAAGGTTGCCACTGAAAACGCTGCTTCCATCCAGTACATTGCCCTGTACAAACTGGCTGGAAAGCTCTCTATTGCTCTTTCTTTCAAACCAAGTAAGCATTGAGAACACAATAATTGTGCATTTTGTAGAAGCAGTGTGCACAAAGCAATTATAAGCAATTATTGATGGCATTATCTAATGATACTTTCAGTTGAAGGTGAGGCCATTGAGAGACTAGAGATGGAGGTTCAAGTTGGACCAAAGGCTGCAGAGAAGCTCATTAAACAGATCAACCTGAGTGACGAAATCATTGAAGGAAGACCGGCCTTGATGAAGCTCAAGAAAATCCTGGCTCCTGGTCAGAAGAATCTCACCTCATCTTCCTCCTCTAGCTCCAGCAGCTCTCGCTCAAGCCGTAGCTCCATCTCCTCTTCCAGCTCCTCTTCCAGCTCCTCATCCCGTGTCAGCAGCAAGGCCATTGATGCAGCTGCTCCAGGCCGTAAAGTTCGCAGCAGCAGCAGCAGCAGCAAACTCAGCTCCTCAAGATCTGTGAGCAGGTCCAGCTCCGCATCCAGCCTCGCATCGCTCTTCAGTGCTAGTTCAAGTTCCTCAAGCTCCAGTGCTCGTGTCTCAAAGGTAAAATCCTCAATATTGTTTGCGTGGAAGAAAATGAATGTGTCTAGATATCATAGTAAGGGTGGAATCTGACAAAAATATCTCTTCTGAACAGCGAGTGATTTATCGCCACAAGTTCCAGAAGAACCACAAGATGCAGGTACATTTAAATGGTGCTTCAAACAATGACAACATATTGTACAGTTTGCACGTGCAGCTTTTTCATGGTGGCCTTTAACTTCTATACATTATTGTTGTAGGCTCTCACCTCTAAAGCAGCCATAGTTTCCAGCAGCAGAAGCAGTGCTTCAAGCTTTGAGGCCATCTACAAACAGGTGAATCTTGGTCATCTTTAATAATAAAAAATCCTTCTTCAAATATTTTCACTATATGATTTAACCCTGATTGTTCCCACAGAACAAATTCCTTGGCAATGAAGTTGCTCCCACCTTTGCCATCATCTTCCGTGCCATCAGAGCCGACGAAAAGGTCATGGGATACCAACTGGCAGTCTACCTGGACAAACCTACTGCCAGACTTCAGATTATTCTGGCTGCCTTGTCTGCTGATAGCAACTGGAAGTTCTGTGCTGATGGAGTTGTGCTTAGCAAGCACAAAGTCACAGTAAGACACTGTCTTGCTTATATCACAGATCTTTGGACATAATATAAAAATGCTGCTGTTAAAACCACTTGCCTTAACTTTACATCTGCTGTCTCTCAATAGGCTAAAATCGCCTGGGGAGCAGAATGCAAGCAGTATGACACCATGATCACAGCCGAGACTGGTCTTCTTGGTCCAAGCCCTGCAGCTCGCCTCAGAGTGGCCTGGGACAAACTGCCTTCTGCCTTTAAACGCTATGCAAAGAAGTATGCAGCTTCATACACACCATCTTCAGCCTACTCACAAATATAAACTGTGAAATGTCTGATATTTGGAAATTATTTTACAGGGTGTATAACTACATTCCTGCTTACATACTGGGTGGCTTGATTCAAGGAAAGGATATAAACAGCACAACGCAGCTCTCATTTACAGTGGTTGCCACATCTGACAGGACCATTGACCTCATTTGGAAAACACCAATGGTATGAATAATTTAGTAGTTCTCCCAAAATATGAAGTCATGTTTGTTTTTTGTTTTTTTTTCTAATAAATGTGAATTATTCTGTCTACAGCAAACTATCTATAAGATTGCTTTGCATCTTCCCGTCGCTCTGCCACTTGATGAAATCAAAGGTCTCACTCCCTTCGATGGCATTGTTGATAAAGTCCACTACATCTTTTCCAAGGCTGGCGCAGGTAATAAATTACTGCACCAACGGGTATCTTTGGCTCTGCATCAAGGTTTAAAAGTATTTTTGTTTATTCTTCACAGCTCAATGTAGCTTCATCAAAGACACACTGACCACATTCAACAACAGGAAATATAAGAACGATATGCCGGTGTCTTGCTACCAAGTTCTGGCACAGGATTGCACCGATGAGCTGAAATTCATGGTTCTGCTGAAGAAGGACCACATTGAACAGAACCACATCAATGTGAAAATTGCTGACATGTGAGTGTCCATTAAACGCAAGAAAGCAACTGTGGTTTTCAGTCACAAGCTGACAAAACTAAATAACATTTGCATTTCTGCACCGGTAGTGATATTGACCTGTACCCGAAGAACACTGATGTGATTGTGAAGGTCAATGGAATGGAAATACCCATCAACAACCTGCCATACCAGCATCCCACAGGTTCCTATACACATTCATCCCACCCTCAAAATATTGTACTGTTGTGCCAACATGTCATTACACATCATTGTCCCAATACTTCAAAGTTGTTAATTGATTTGTATGTAATGTATTTAAATTGGATTGGAGTAAATGACTATGAAACTGTTTTTGCTTACAGCTAAAATCCAGATCAGGCCAAAGGGTGAAGGCATTTCTGTATACGCTCCCAGCCATGGTCTTCATGAAGTCTATTTTGACAAGAACTCATGGACGGTAAATGCAAGACTAACAACGAACAATTTAAGAATAAATGTAAAATTTAAAAATCTTTTCATGTACTTTTTTTTTTTTTAATTCATAAATTATGTGCTATTCCAGGCTTAAAACTTTGACCTCTGAGAAAATAGATTAAGACTTAAAACGTCCAGGAGCTTTTACAACTTTGATGAATTTGACAGTATTTAATAACCTGTAATGTCTCATGTGATCGTGCAATGCAGGTTAAAGTTGTGGACTGGATGAGAGGACAGACCTGTGGGCTCTGTGGAAAGGCTGATATGGAAGTCAGACAGGAGTACCGTACACCCAACGGACGCTTGACCAAGAACGCAGTCAGCTACGCTCATTCCTGGGTTCTGCCAGCCGAGAGCTGCAGGGACAGCACTGGTGAGACATAGAATCAAAGAACACAGGACAAGATGTTAAACTATCCCTTGTGCCAATAGGTGGTGAGCACTCACTCGAGATTCACCTTGTTGTTGGGAGTGGTAGACGATCGACAGGTGGGGGTTCTGGGCAAGAGACACATCTTCAGTAGTGTGGAATTATTTTTACAGCAAGATCCTTTTCACTGTGATGTGACACAATTGTTATATCACTGCATGTAGGTCTTCTAAACATGTAATGATGCACTGAATCCATCAGAAACTCACCTTTCTCTTGCAGAGTGCCGTATGAAGCTCGAATCTGTGCAGTTCGAGAGGCAGATAAACATCCACGGCCAGGAATCCAAATGCTTCTCTGTTGAGCCCGTGCTGCGCTGCCTGCCCGGCTGCTTCCCTGTGAAGACCACCAATGTCACTGTTGGCTACCACTGCCTGCCCACCGGTGAGTCTGCAAAGAAATCACAGCTGGTTCAAATGACAGAATATGAAAATGTGGAGAAACATTACTGAGTTCCTAATTGCTCTGCTTCATTCACTTCTGCAGATTCCCTGATTCGCCCTGAGACTCTGAGCACCATCTACGATAACAGCGTAGACCTGAGGGAAACAGCAGAAGCCCACCTAGCCTGCAGCTGCACGGCTCAGTGTGCGTAATAACACTTTCTTCTGTCAGTCACTTCCACCATGTGCATGTGTTTGTTTTGAATGTAATTTTAAATAAATTGCATGGCAAAATAAGTTTTCTGTTATTAAGTTATTTCGATTATGGCAAGTTCATAGAACTACAGTGATGTATTACTTCAAGGGAAAATGCATAACATTATGAATAAATGTCCCTCCATCCTATTACTGAGAATTTGTGTGCTAGAAAAAATCTTTTAGCCTACTGATACACGCTCTGTTGTTCTAATAAATGAAGCATTCTATTTTTATATGAATTAACGAACGGTTAAGTTAAAACACACACTGCACTCTGCTGCTCCATCGATCTGCTCCGAGAGGGTGGTGCTCTGAATAACCAACCGTTACATTCCAACAGCGCTCCCAACGGAGAGTGTCACTTTGTGATGATTTACGAACGCACCCAAAGTACGAGAAAATGAAATGAACAATAAAAGCAAGTAATGCAAGCAATCAAGAGACACAAATATAGAATAGAAAATTACAATAAAATTAGGGCTGTCAAAATATCAAATGTTCACTACATGATTATTGTGGGAAAAATAATTCACGATCACGATATTATTGCAATATCTATTGAGAATTTGACAAAAATAATAACGCTGTCAGTCAAATTCATCTTTAACTTTGTTTATTGTGCATTTTCTGATTTTTTTCAGCAAATGAATTACACACAAAAATCCGAGTGTAGGGGGGTGGAGAGAGAGTTATGCAACCATAACTGTATAAAAGCATAGTATAGTATTTTTTCATATTTTTAATATAAAAATATGAAAACATACAATAGAATGGCTGAATAAAAATTAAAGAGTTGTGCCATTTTTAGAAGTAAGTCCAGATCTGAATCTGTGCAGAGATCTGAAAACAGCAGTTGGAAGAAGACATAACTGGAGCAAAAGAGGATTGGCCAAACTGCCAGTAGAGTAAGTTATTTTCTCCAAAAGCTGTGCTGGGGTGTAAATATTTTTTTCAACATAATTTCTGTTTATTTCATGATTTAAAAGGATATGTTGAGTGCTGAATAAAAACAAGTTACTGTGCTATTAACAGTGAAATAAAGAATTGTGGGGACCAAATATATTTGTTAATTTCAACTTATTTTAGAGACAATTGTGAGTTGATTTTTTTTTAAATGTTCAAAGGAACCAATATTTTCGACCATGACTGTATAAAACTGTCATCACTCCCAAAATAGCCTAGCTTACCAGGTGAACAGTGCCTCGATAAAGCCTTACTTCCTGCACAGACAGGAAGTCCCTCCCCTTTGTGTTCCCCGTTCTCAAAGTCCCTTCACTACTGGGAACAACAACAACAACCTCCGAGATATCAACCTACACGCTGAAAGTTTTGAAGATTTGGATCGTGCAATAAAGCAGGCCTGCTCTGTTCTTTCGGTGAGTGATTGTAAAGATCTACTGTACAAAAAAAAAAGTTCCTCCAAAACAAGTTCGCTCCGACACTATTTTGCAGAAGCACTGTTGCTGTATCCTTGGTGTAGCTGCTCAAGATAATTGTGATTGGTTTAAAGAAATGTAAACAAGTCAGAGATGAGTGGAAGAGTGAAAGTGTGAAGAGTGGGTGCAGACCTTCCTCCAGCACTGACAGCGCTGTGGATATAGATCCATCTACGTGTGACTCCAAAATATCCAATCAATGGGTTGAGTATTTCAATTCATTTTTACATCTCTAAACACTACTATACAGTAGTTGATTGTTGTCAAAAAGACAACTAACTTTCTGTGGCCACTGTATTGAGTATTTCCTTGATGATGTACTTTACAGCTCCATAAACATAACACAAAATCACCTGTGTGCAATATATGTGACTTAGTATTAGAGAGAGAGACAGTTCAGCTCCAAAACATGCAAGGCCAAGACTGTCTGGCCTAAAAGCAAATGACTTACCTGTGTGGTACATACAGGTCTCCTCGTTCGTCAGTTATAGGTCGTCAATGAACGGCAAAGGAACAGGTGGAGCAGTTCTGTTGATCAGATGGTTTTATAATAAAGGACAATAAAGATCAAATGACAAGAAACCTGTGTTTCAAAAATGTATAATGGATATTTCAAGAATATAATGTCTATAATATATCATGCCACATTCATGTGGTAAGAATTATTCTCATCTGTCGATATAAACCCACTAAAATAAACACATTCATTTAAAAAAAAAAAATTTAAAAAAAAGATGACAAGAATTCACATTCATATTGAAAATCTAACCTGTGTCAGGGTTCTTCTACTCATTATGGAATTTGTGTTACATTTTACAGCCTTATCCTATTTAACTGCAACATCATATATCACCTGCTACTAGTGTAACCAACATCTGTCACTAGAAAATAATGTTGTGAACCACATTTCTATATCAAACTATAGAAAAAATACTTAATATTTTATCCAGTTTCTTATTGCATTCGGTGAAACAGCAGCATTGAATCTACATTCTAAAGCTTGAGAAGTTTACCATGATAACAGAAGTTGAAAACAGCAACATTTAGGCAGGTTTAGGCGCAACAGCGAACATTAACGAGGGCCTAGCAACATCTCATTACACATGATCTTTTGACCTGCATTGCCAAAAAAAAAAAAACTTAGATCCTAAGATATGTCTGCCAAAACAAGATTTACAGCACCACATAAATAAATAAATACATTTATCACATAAACTAAAAACAAAACAGTAAGATAATAAAAAAAGAAACCATTTTCTCTCAGTCACACAGAACACCAGCAGCTAACCAGAACTCTTGTTTGGCTTCGACTGTTAACAGCTATTTAATAATTTTACAGTCGATCGAGTGTTTCACAGTTCAGGAGTATTTCTGAAATACCACAAATCATCAATCATCAATGGATATTAATAGGAATTCTGATTCAAATTATGAACGTTTTTGGCTTCATATAGAGCTGGTCTTGTCCTTTGGGAGTGTGTGGCTGCTGTGGTCTTCACTGACGTTCCACCGTTTGTACTGAGCTGGAACATTTCCATTAAAAACGATGCTCGATTCTTCAACATGCTCAGTCTTTCTCTTTGGTTTGGTTGATCTGAAAATTTGACAAAAAGTCAGAGATAAACAATAGCAGCATTTATTTAGAGGTACGTTATGTCATGATCTGTATTATTAAAGACGCTGTACCTGTTTTCTGGGATAAGGCAAAGTGTGCGATACAGGTCGGCTGTTGACGGTGATGTCAGAGGGACACCTCTGGGTGTGGGGGAGGTCGAGTCTGACGGGCATGTGATGAGCTTTTCTGGAGCAGACGCTGCACTCGCCTCTGTTTTAGCTGAGGAGGTAAGATTAAACTTTACTGATCTATGTCCGGAAAGTGACTTATTGATAATTAGAAAAAAATTAGAATAAGAATAATACATTTAAAACATAATAGTAACTAAATAATACTAACCCATACTGTAACTCAAATATATATATATATATTTATTTTTATTTTTTTAATTTATTTATTTATTGATTTTTATTAGTGAGTTAAAAAAAAAAATCATCACAGTTGCAGTATAAAAGACTGAGATCGGCACATCTCATTCTCAGTCTATTGATAGCCTACAAGTATCATTATCATTCCGTTTATTAATTACAATTATTACACGGCTTTGTTTAATACTCATTTCTGATTGGTCAATTATGGCATTCTACAGTATGTTATTTCTGAATAACAGACCATTGAATGCCATAATTGATCAATTGATGTGATGATATAATCTGGAGGGTCATTTTTAAATCAATAAAATCATTTTTAAATAAACATTTTGTGTCAAATTATGGATTTCTTTAGATTCAAAGATTAAAGAACTTTATTGTTATTGTGCAAGCACAACGAAATTGCAGTTGCATCCTCAATAATGCATTGTTCACCCTTATTTCAAAGTATAAAATGCAGTTGCACATATTACAGTTACAGTATCTATAAGTAAGTAGCCGTGTAATAAGTGGGATAATGTAGAATGATTCAAGACCCCGACGTGAATCACCCAGTCAAGTGGGTTTAATTCGCAATAATAACCCACTCACTCTACATTATCCCTTACTTTATTATTCAACAATCAACTTTGGAAGATTCTAATATCAGGACGAAGGTGAACTGGAGTAGACACTCACATATTAAAAAGGCACTTTTAGACTTTGACATCTGGGGTTTCTTTGAGTCGGCAAATGGACTCAAGTTTAAGAACTGGTGTTTGAGCCACGTTGCTCGATCGTCCTCGAAGGCTTTTCTCTGCAAGTCAAACCAGATACAAGTCACCTCAAAAACAGTCACACTTTTTAAACTTAAAGTGAGCACGCAGATGTACAAACCAGTCATCTTGGCACACAGCTGTTTTTTTTACGCAAAGAGCAAAAGGTGACGAATGGAAAAATATGTTTTATAAATCACCTCATGGCTAAGTCGTATAGCAGCTTCAGTGAAGTTCCTCCTCTCCCTCTCAAAGATCTTCCTCTGTTCCTCGAGGGTTTTCCACTCCTCTCTGAAGCGCTCTTTCTCCTGCAGCATGTAGCAGTCGCTCAGCAGGGACGCCGTCTCTTCATCACACGGAGGAGAGCTCAGCTGCTGCTACAAGATGAAGAAGAGGCATGGTTTGTTCAGCCACAATTTAATAAAAGGAAGTACGGAAGTCAGGAAAAGAAATTCTGGTGATCCATTTTCTAAGTCTGATCTAAATAGTTTTCTCTCCTGTGTTTATGACTTAAGAACACGTAGAAAAAAAGGTTTTGCAGGATAATCCTTCAAAGTTCCTTTTTTTTCCATCTGTGAAAATAAGTGAAAAAAAGTGAATTTCTTTCTTTTTTTTGTCAGGATCATTTTGTGTTTGTTGTTGTAATAGTCATGTTATTCATGTGATTAAAATACATGTCTAGCCAAAACAATGACATAACAGTGATATTACATAACTTGCAAACACACAATACATGTACATTGTGTTTAGAGTGCATGGAAAAATTAAAACTGTGCTGGAAGAAAACATGAATGTTTTTTGTCCTATTTAGAACATGTGGTAGCAGTGCACTTCAGCCTCTTATGGCCGAAATGAGTTATATCACAACCAACACACAAACAAAAATGTCAACCTGTTTTCACAGATGGAAAAAAATGACTTAGAAAAATGGCTTCCATAAAGGAAGTGTTAAGTACTGCGAAAAACACTGTATCATTCCTCCAACATGCAAACAAGGTTTCAATTGAAGAGCTCAGTTAACACTATGAGAGAGTAAACACTGAGTTAAAGCTACAGTGTTAGAGGTCAACTAATATTTAAAACTAGCAGTTTAAAATGTACAACTTCCTAAGTGTCCCTTCATTTCCTACTATGATGTATAGTTATATAGAGCACTCTTGTCTCAGCAATGACGTTTGACCACTTGAACTAATGAACTCTCCAGAGAGCTTAACGGCTAAACTTTCAGCGTAAATTCAGTCGTACCTGCAGGAGCTGCTGTTGTGTTTGAATAAAGTCTTTGCACTGCTGGATCTCCAGCTTCAGTCTGTCCATCTCTTCCTCATGAGTCTCTCGGGAAACAGCATCAGTGTTTTTGCTCTCGCCCATCTGAGCCACAGATGCTGAACAAACAACCCAGAAAATCAAATTTTACTATTATGTTTACATCCATCTTCTATGTATTGATTTCAACAGGAAGTAAAGATCCAGTCTGGAATGTCATTGGAAAATCAGTCCATGTATTTTGGTTACTCAGTATATAATGAAAGCATGCTTCAGTTGCTCTGGCAGTTTCTCTTGAACAAGTTTCATTGTTCTATGACTTTACTCACTTTTCCCACATCAAGGATCTCATTTTTTGGGGGGGGGGTTAGAGAGGAATCTAAATGATCTGGAATCCTTACATGACACAAGGTTACATTCCTTAACCCACATAGACCCATTTTTGTCTTTTTTAGAGAGAGGCAGGTTATATTTAAGGGGAGATAGCAGGTCAACAGCAGATGCCACATAGAAGCAGTGTACATAATCTGAAACTGGAAAGATGCAGCTCAGCACAGTGTCAAGTTTTTCTAGTCATAAATCTGTAATACACATTGTGTTTTGTTTAGGCGCCTATTACATTTTGAAGGTTTAGAGTGTATAAAGTCTTAGAACATTATGATCCAAGTATATGATGACCATACAAATGTTATATTATGTCTCATAAGCAATTTTGGGGTTGATACCATTTGTTACACAGATTTGGTGCACAATTTAACCGTTTTTGACCACTTGAGAATTGATAAAAAATGGTCAAAAATTCCTTCAAAATACCAGATCAAGACACCAAGACCTTGAGGAACACAACAGAAAAAATCATGCTGTGATTTGTTTTCACAAACTTTTGACATTTGGAGATTTTTGCAAGAATTTTTCGGCAATTGATGGCGAGCACTTCTGTTCTGGAAACTGCTCAGAAATCCCCTTATTGTGAATATACATAGGAAAGCTATACATCCCCTGAATGTCCTAGGTCTCTAGTTTGTGTTTCTAAAGTTTCATGAGGCTGTGATTATCCTAGAGGTCACAACAGCTCATTTTATACAGTGAGGTCAAAAGATCAGTTTCAAAAGATGGTCTCACTACAATAAAATGGTTACTATGGAGACTAACATCATCACACATGAATACAATTGGGTTAATTGAATCCACAAGAGTCTCATCTTTTCAGTAATACCCAATTTATGTAATTCAAGAATGTTTATGGACCCCAGTATGCAGAAATATTCAAATACACCATTTTAGAATTGGCGGAAATAACACATTCATACTGCATGAGGAAAACTGCAGGCTTTTGCCCCAAACTGCATGGGATTAATATAAAGTGGGTATGTCTGT
>JAOVVB010029218.1:0-15680 GCA_028570985.1 Heterobranchus longifilis
TACTTCACATTTGGTGGGTGTATCCCAAGGATGCGTCCTGTCCAATTTGGAGCATTTTGGACACAATCAATATTAATAAAATTGGAATAAACAGCAAACATCAGGAGCAGAGGGGGCGGGGCTTCAGGCTTCAGACTGAACTGTCAGCTGCAGAGTCAGAGATTGCAGCAGGTTACAGCCCGCTGTATTTTTAAAAGTAGTTCTCATGTCACAGAAACCACTGAGAGTGCTGAACTGTCGGTGATGTGTCTTTTTGTTTGGTGCTCTTTGCACAGATAACACCCGCTGTCTGCTGTTATTTCGAAGTCAGCGAGAAAACAGTAGAAAAAACATTTCATTTCCTAAAAGTTCTTCACAATAAAAGTCCCCCACTATTTTGGTTTTTAGAAGCTTTTATTGTGAAGCAGCAAATTAAGGAAATATTGGGTTTCATCGGCGGTAACTTCACATACCGGTAACTCCTCAAGGCAAACATGATGAAACGGTAAAACGAAGCAGATATCTCAAAGAACAAACACGGATGCAGGAGAGAAACCACAGAGATTCAGTCAGAAGCTGCTAAAGTACTGAGAGCTGAATACGCAGGACTTTTAAAAACGCCTTGCTCGCACGAGAGTCTCCTCGCTCTGCTGTGTTCGCCACGTTAACTACACTAATAACGTCACTGTCAGCAAAATACCACCGCTAATTAAAACCATTCTCTAAATGAATACCTGCCTGTGTTTCACTGGCGTTCCTGAGGGTGAGTAGCCGTGACTTGGCTCCGTCAGCTGCTCTGAGCGTCTAACACTGACGCAGGAGGGTTTACATTGGAGTCAGCTGACAGCCCTCTGCGTCTGATACAGATGTCGGTATCAGACGCAGCAGAGGGCCACTGACCAAGCGTCGGTATTTGAGGAGTTAGGAGTGAGAACATCCTGAAAATACCATACATCAAATACAGACAGCAACAGCTGGCGAGAACTTTAAATCACATCGAAGTATTCACAGACTGAAGACATGAGGGAGCTCATCTTCTGACATGTGAAGCTTCAGTGTCTTAAGTGTCTAATGGGCTCGCGAGCTTCACATTCCTCTCCCTCTGTTCCCAAAGCGGCCTCAGGCCTCAGCCGCAACTTTTGGTTACATAACCAGCGCTAAAGCTGTATATCTCCACGACATATTTACCTGAAACAGCGTGACCCCTGCTTGAGCCTGGGCAGCGACTGCGGCAACGGAGCCCTGGTTTTCTTGAATCAGCAATCAGAACTTCTCAAACAAATACCTTGGTTTTTGAAAAACAGTGTTCCTGATGCTTTGCTCTTAGACACATTTTATTTCATTAATAAAACAAATACGAATGTATCCCGACACTGTGCAGAGGGATGTTTATTCAGCTTTTCAGCACTCGACGAGGCTCGAGCCTGTTGAGGCCTTAACGCAACACGGGTTCAGTTAATCAGGGGCCAGCAGCTCGCGCCGACAGTTACACTCAGTTTGGGTTTATTACCTTCACACATACCAGGAGGAGTGAGTGACCTCTGCTGGGTACTGTTACACTGAATGCTGCGTGAATTTCTGCCTCATTGTTCCAGCACATTGTCACTGAGCCATGCAATGTTCAGTCTGGGACTCTTATTTTGAAAAAATGTGTAGAAGCATTCAACAATACAATAGACTGTGTGTCACTTTAAAAAAAGGAGTTTATCTCATTAAGACTTTTAATAGAGTATGAAAACCAAATCCAATTACCCGCTGTTCTGTAAACAGTCAGAATTAGCCATGCTTGTTTAATACTGTCTTTTCTTTTATTTCTACAAACACATATCCAATGGCCCACTACTTTTTATATTTTTTATATTTTTTTCTTTCTTTTTTGATTTTTTTTTTATCCTGTCTTTTTATTTATTTAGGTTTTTTTTTTTAATTATTGTATGCTCTTTTTTTATTATCACTAGAGGTGTACAGGCGTCATTATCTGTCTCTGTATCTGTATTCAGATTGAAGGTTTATACCAGAAGTCAAGTTAAATCAGACAAATGTTGTATTAAGTCTTTGAAGAGTTGACATCACTAAGAGCTCTTGACTGTCTCTCGTTCTGCCAGTTGCTGTATAACACGTCTATTTAATGAAACGTAACTGATGCGCTGTCACGGCTTGTTCATCCGAATAATAACGAGGAGTGTTTGGATAGAAAAATTATCTGTTTCCGTCGCATTATTTGTGGTCATGCGAATAACGGATTTGGGTACATCCCTAATTATCACTATGCTGTTTTTCTTGTGTTTTTGTGTACATAATGTCACTAAATCTATTATACAGTGTATCGCTTGTTAATAATCACAATAAACAAAGTAAAAAAAAGTAGTTTAAAAAAGGCAAAATACTCCTTTAGTATATTGGAAATTATGCTTACTTGTATTTTTTTTTTTTTCTTCTGCAGTTTCCAAAAAAGGACTCAAATTTACTGACTTGTTATGATAGATTAGCACTGGGCAGAGCTCCTCATTCCTTCTCATGCTTCAAATTATTTGAGGTATTTGAAAAAAGGAACTAAAATGTGTCCCCTGTGGATCCAGAGGGTATAAACTCTGGCTTAGGAAAAACACTGAGGACATGTCATTAAGATCGGAGAGGAAGACGCGACAGCTGGGAGAGAGAGCCTTACAAGTTATTACCGAGCGGGAGGCCTGACTCTCCTCTCTCTCCTCATAATGAACGTCTTCTCGTGAGGAGCGTCGGCGATCCTCCCCTCTCGTCGTCGGGCCCACACGTTACCCAGAATCCCGGAGAACACATGCTTAGATAATTACTGTGTAAATCATGGCAATCAATTACCCGAGTAAGGGAGGTAAGAATAACAGTCAGTAGAGAGTCTGATGAGGCCCTCGGTGGAAAACAAGTCTGGTGGCACACACACACACACACACACACACACCCATCAACGGATTTCACACTGGTCCATCCAGACACATGCATGGCTCACGGCAAAGCCCACGTGCAGACATGAGACACTCATCCTCCGCTCGGGGTGCCAAAAAGGCGTACACGAGCGTTAAAATGTCTCATTTTCATGGTGTCCTGAATGGGGGTCGACCTCGGAGACACAAGGTTGAGTCGGTGGGTTCACACACAGTGCGAGCTGCGATTTTATTATGTTGCTGTTTGTCAGCGTCTTCAAGGGCACGTGTGATGTTTATGTGCGTGCTTTCGGGCGTGCGGCGCATCAGCGTGGGAGCGCATACGCATGGAATCGTGAATGTGACATCAGCACGCTCGCACATTTTCAAAATCCTCCTTCGTTTCGCTACCGTCCCCTGCTGGAACCCCCGGCGCCGACGTGAGGCCGCTCCTCTTCTGCTGTGTGTAAACACAGTTATGTAATTGTACTACAGCAGATGATATATGGGGAGGGGTGGCGATGGGAATCTCACGTCCGTCTACGTCAGCGCAGAGTGAGAAACCCCAGTGGCAGACCTCTTCTCGTAAATCTGTTTTGTGCGTCTGTCTGAGAGAGAGAGAGAGAGAGAGAGAGCGGAGGAATGAAAACAGGAATGAGAGCCGGAGCCAAGGAGGACAACAAGGCATCGAAACCTCAGACTGAGATCGAGTGAACGAGAGCGAGAGCGAGCACGAGTGCGAGCGCGATGGACGTCAGTGACGGAGCGACCGGCTCGCAGGGAAGATTTTCCACCTTTCACTTTTCAATGATGAATTTCCCTCCTCTGCTCCAGAGCTCTTTGCGGTGTAGCTTGTACATTCTGCAGGCATCGCACAATCTCGGAGACGCTCGCTGGAGCTAACGGACAGTTGGCTGGCGATCAGGTTGTTGTACGCACGCAGCTCATCTCCCCGCCTGCCGTCCAAGACGCACATTTCGCCTTGGCAAAGGGACGTCTTTCCAAGAAAGAGAACGATGACCAGAGTTGCTCTCTCCTGATGCACAGGATGACTTTCGATAAATTAGAGCTAAAACAAAGCAGTGAGGATTTCATGTGGCGTTATGGACGTCTGAATCCGCAAATTAAAGCTGAAATGAGCAGCCGATTGATCGTCAGCAATCCAAATGACAAACTTATGTTACAAGTTTCCTCAGGCCATGAAAAGTCTCCAGGCACGGTCACACATACGCAAATGCTGAGACGATATTCGACTGGTCAAAACTCGCCATAGTGATTCGCCCCCTTTGCTCGCATACAAAGTGTCCAAAAAATGAGTTTGATCATTCCTTCTAAAAAAAAAACCATAGATTTGAATATATTCGAATATCTATTTTTGTGCATTATGTCCACAACAGGGCAAACCAATACAACGAGAGACATAACTACTTATATTTATTTCAACATAAAGATGTATTTTAAAACATCTATATACACATTATACCATACATACTATATTATAGCGTGAAACTTAAAATTTAAAGACCGTAGACCTCTCTCCCTCTCTACAGAAGGGGTGCTCAAAGTGTGGCCCTAGCACCAATGGCGGTCCTCAGAAACATTTAGTGTGGACCCCAAATTTGACATGAAATCATTTCCCCTACCATTATAAGGCTTAGGTGCAGCGCACAAGCCGTTTTGGGCAGCACCTAAGCCGAATTAATGAAAATAATGTATCTTTAGGTGATGTTTATTATCTGATCTAGCTTTTCCATTTTTTGTAGACAGATATGACAGTAACACTGTAACACACAGATAACACTGAAAAGGTTAAAGAACTTGCTTAAAAACCTGCATTGAATATAATAGCTACCAGCTATCATCCCTGTCTCCTATGTTATTCACATTTCTGGCCTTTGCTGTAATAAAGCAAAATACAACTGCCTTCAACAATCAGAGCAGATCTCAAATAAATCGCTCCCCCCAGTCATCAAATCTTTGCTGACTGACTTTGCACGCAGAATAACACCCTGTCCGACTGAAATTTCCCCACCGCATGCAACCCGGGCCGGCAGCAGTCCTTCAGCAGCTGCAGAGAGCGGCGAGCAAGGCCCTCGACTCGACACCCAGGCCAAGAATGCAAGGTGCAAGAGCAGCAATTTCCCCTTTCGCCGGCTGTCTTAACACGCCACACACAGAGGCCATCATTATGACGGGCGCACACTCCCACTGAGGGTCCACGCAGAGCTGCATGCAGCCATATAACGGTGGCATAAAAAAAATAATATATCTGTAAAAGAATTAGAAAATAAATGTGAAAATATAAAGAAGTAGAAGTAAACAAAATGAAGAGAAATTAATAAAAGAATAAATGTGGAAATATATAGACAAATAAAATAATAATATGTTTTTTCATTTGTTTTTAACATTTATTTGTGTATGGGGAAAAGCTGAAGCAATCGGGGGAAGAATAAGGAAAAATAAAAGGATACAAAATAAATAAATTACATATAAAATAAATAAATAAGTTGGAATTTATATACAAAAATATATATAAAAAAATATGGATAAATATATACAGACAAACATAAATGAACAAATATATGTGGCAATAAATGTAAATGCTTATGATTATCCTTTTATATTTTGTTATTTGACTTTATATTTCCACATTTATTTATATCTTATTTATTTGTTAAATTGTTTTTATGGCACTCTTATGACTCCATAGAGCAGCAGCAGCATTTATTCAACTTTATATTTCCACATTTATTTATTCTTTTATTTATTCTCTATATTTCCACAATTTTTATTTATTTATGTATTCTTTTAGTTATTCTCTATATTTCCACATTTATTTATTCTTTTATTAATTCTCTATATTTCCACATTTATGTATTTATTTACTTATTTATTCTTTTATTCATTCTCTATATTTCAACATTTTTTATTGACTTGTTCATTCTTTTATTTATTCTCTATATTTCCAATTTTTTTTAATTTAGCCTATTCATTTATTCTTTTATTTATTCCTCTTTATAATTCCACATTAATTTATTTATTCCTTTATTTATTCTCTTTTATTTATTTCCACTTTTTCATTTACTTATTTATTCCTCTTTATTTTTCCACATGTATTTTTTTATATTGTTTTTATGGCACTGCTGTGACTCCACAGAGCAGCAGCAGCAGCATGTGGAAGGAGAGATGGAAAGAAATGAAGAACATGCTCGATGTTAAACAGAATGTATCGGTCAGACTGTGCACACTGTGTGGCCTTGGCTATAACGCTCTAGACCTGCATAGAATATGGACAGAGTTATATATCTGATCGCAATTCATAATTCCATATTGTTGTGTTTGTCCAGGTGCGTAGCAGCAGTCTACAGGGCTTTAGGGGGGCGTTTGAGGGGTTTATGGGGGGTCTTGTTTCTAAGATAACACCAAAACACAATTAACCCCCCGTGACACACGAGAAGCACTTCCTGAGCCTCAGCTATACCAGCAGTTTCCCCTGCCAGCCCACGCCAGTAGTAAGGGCTTCTATTGTAAAAAGGTGTGTTTACTTTGGCTCACCTTTTTACCATTACCTACCCCCCCCCAACTGCACACATGCACTCAGCAGAGATTTTGCAGTTGAAATCCAACCCTTATTGCAAATTACCTTTGTCCCCAAGTCTCCTCCTCGCCCCTCCCATCGCCTTTGGTAAAGAAGCCAAATGTTATTTTTTCTGAATTTCATTGGCAATTTTTCGGTGCGTGCCCCCCGCACATTCCTGGCAAAGTGCTGTAAAATAAACGGCGGGCCACTAAATTTCAACGAGCTGAGATGGAGCGGGCGAGAGAGAAAACAAGCACACGCCAGCGAGAAAATGGGCAACTGGTAGAACGCAGGGCTCTGCTATTTGTTGTTACAGATGGCCACGTTCTCAGCAGGCCTCAGTAGCTTTTCATTGTGGGAGAGCAGAGTGTAAAAAGAATAAAAGAATCAATTGTGAAACGCGAGAGGTGGAGTGAGAGATCTGTGCTGAAGACACTGGAGGATTTATTGTGTTTGCATTAACCGTAGAAGCTCTACATGCAATATGGCCCGGGCCTGAAAAGGGCTTTGTGTTGGCGTGCGGTGGGATTTCAGCTCTGTGATTTCTAACATCCAATCCTGAGATTGCAGAAAATGAAAATCATCTCCCCTCACTGCGATGAGTGGGTTTCAACAATCATAAATAAACAAACTGGGATGTAGGAGGCTGGTTCCTGACAGACTGAGGAGAAAGAGATTCAAGACCAAACCCAACACATTCACACACACAGGCTTATACATGCACGAGTCTTTTCAAAAACTAACTTCCAAACACAGGTTTACTTGATTAGGTTTGGGCAACGAAACTAGCTAAGAATGTTATGTAAGGTACATCAGGTAAAAAAGTTCACTTACGCAACATTAAAAACGTTTGTTAAAAAGCATTGACTTTTGTTTTCACTCGGGACACAAACAGCGGCCTCCTGGATGAAAATCTGTGTTTGTTTGACTCATCCGTCCCCCCGACCTCCTCTCTGCACGGACTTTCTCGCTCTTTATACTCCGTCAGTTGCTCTGAGCGTCTAATAATGACGTGGATGGGTTTATATTGGAGTTAGTTGAAAGCTGGTGGGTGTACTCGTCAAGTATTTGATGAGTTGGGAGTGAGGACGCCCTGTGAAATCAGTAACTTCTATGTTAACTACTGATGAAATTATGTAAAATGTGAAACGTGTCACTTATAGCAACAAACCCACAGAAAATTAGAGCGCTTTATAGCATCTTTCAGCACATTGTTTTGGTTTCCGGCCCACAACGTTACTATTTTGGTTCAGTCTTACTGCTCTTATTGTCGTCTCTATCAGCTATATGATGATTTAGCCTCTGCGGGAAACAGCCAATATGTCAGGGTTTCCTGTGTAGCCAGCGGATATCCGGATATCCAGATGACGGATATATCCGAGATGGCATTTCGGCCAATGCGTTTTGCCTCTTTTGCTCTCAGCACGGACTGTTTACCTGCATAAAACCAAAGCCTGCTCAAATGTGATTGACAAATACTACTCTCAGACACCAGAATGCCTCCGATACCAAAATCTTGTTCCGTTGCCTACAGATTCTAGGAACCAGCCCTATCTGCTATGTTCATGTTTCATGCTCTATACAGTCTGGTCATTCAAACACATTTCCAATCGGCTAGAAACTAGTAGATCCAATCACAGCCGGTTATCTCATATGGGGCGGGTTTAAGACGATGATTGACAGAGGAGAGACTGTGAGGCAGAAACAAGCAACATGGCTGCAGCTGATGAGGTACGTCCATCCATGCAACGCTCACGAAAATGCTCAACAAAACTGTCAAACTATAGACAAATATGAATCAAGATTCTGTTACTGTATTGCCGATTTCTCGCCTAAAGTGTTTTCAGAAACACATTTTAGCGTTCTGTTTAGTTGTAATTTAAGAAAGTTTGCGACTTTTCTCATTTTTCTCATGCTCAAAGTTCAAAACGGACCAAGCACCATCCCAACCTGCATGTGCATTGCTCTGATTGGTTGTAGGTGACGTTTCGTTGCTCTTGATAACATCACTTGGAAACAGAAAATGAACGGAGAGGTTCTTGACTAAAAAGCATTTGCGAATTAGTCTGGTGATGCCAGGCTATACAGATTCTGCATTCATGTGCAGATATCTGTTTATAGAGATTAGCGTCGTCTAGATGCATAATGCATACATGAAAAAGCTCGGAAAAAAATAACGGTACGACAGACAGACACATTTAATGACTAGCTGGTGAACATGGTGGAGTATTTTGCAGAAAAAGAGCCAGACACTGTATATAAGTTAGTGGAGACAAAAACTAAAAGGAGAGTGAATATTGGAATGCAGGTGTTTATCCCACAGCTGCATGACACACTAACAAACTGTTACTTGTTCCTCTGTCTGCTGTTTGAAGCTCAGTGTTATGACCGGTACACATCAAGGCATCAGTGTTGAAAGTAAAACACTGCAGGTTTATAGTGAAGAAAGTGATGATCCGGACCTTCTTTGGACCATTATTAGATGTGGTTGAACCTCATCTTTTACTCTGGACTAAAGTCTAAACACCATATTCTGCAGATCTACTAACACACTAAACCATCTATTTGTGGTCGTCTCAGCTGTACAATCTGTAATCAAAGATTTGTGCTGCGGAAGTCATAAATACACACAGACACGTGCACGTTCATGCATATCTGGTGTGTGTGCAAGTGTACATCAACGGATGTTAGCGCGCATATGTGCATTCGTGCATCTACATCTGTATTTATGCATGTGTTTTGCAAGAGGGGCAGAGAGGGAGGTGGGGGGGTGTAACAGCTGGTCACGGCTTCACACCCTCCAATGTGGAGGCTTCACCGCCACATCTCAGCGGAAACAGCTGGAGTTGTCGACGCTCAGATACGCCACTTTCAGCATATACGGCCACCTGGAGGGCGGCAAGACGCGTGGGGGGGGGGGGAGTGGGAGAGGAGAGGGGCCGAGCAAAGTTAAGTGAGTCAAACTGAATTAATGTCTGAAGCATTTTCACGCAAAAACAACATTTGGTGCAGCGCTTGCCAGAGAAACAAAAAGACAGAGAAATTTGATTATAAACAAGAAGAAAACAAGGGCGATGGCTGAAAGGAGAGAAGCTCAACAAGAGAGACAACAGTTGGCTGGAAAAAAGCAGAGGCATGGATGAATTACTGAACGAGGCCTACGAGGCACAGGCCCAGGGGCCCAAAGTGTCAGGGGCCCCCGGCCTTCACCTACAAAATGTAATTCGAAGAGACACGTTGCAACCACCCTGCAAAATGACCACAAAGAAACATAAAACGACTGCAAAGAGATGCAAAACAACTGCAAAGGGACACAGAATGACTACAAAATGACCACAAAGTGATGCAAACGAACTGCAAAGAGGCACAAAAAGGTCACAAAGAGACACAAAATGACTCCAAAGAGATGCAAAACAGCTGCAAAGAGACACAAAACAACCACAAAGAGATGCAAAACAGCTGCAAATAGATGCAAAACAGCTGCAAAGACTCAAAATGACCACAAAGAGATGCAAACCAACTATAACAATGCAAAACAACTGCAAAGAGACTCAAAGTGACCACAAAGAGACAGAAAACAACTACAGTAGACGACTACAAAGGGGGAAAAATAACCACAGATAATAATACAATTTTTAAAAATGACCACAAAGAGACAAAACCACAGAGAGATGCATAAAATGACTAAAAGAGGCTTTTAAAAAAAGTCTATCTTGCTCCTTTGCAGGAGAGGTGATGGGGCATTTTGCATGTCTGTGCCCAGGGGCCCCACTGTCTCATAATCCGCCCAAGATGTGAGGTGAAAAGCTCAAATAAGAGGACAAAGAGCTACCACAAAAATGGGAGAAAAGGAAAACAGCATGAGGAAAAGACACCAAGGATGATTCTCCGTGTAGGTACAAGGTACGGAGGAGAGAACCAGAGAGGCTGAAGTTCAAGCTCCGCTCCTCTCAGCTCTGTGGTTGCAATTTCCCCTTCTTTAACTGTAACCCAAACCCCGGCAGCTCGTATGAAAACACTCTATCTGTGGGCTTGGAACGCACTTTGACGTCAAAAGGCTTTTCCCATGAGGCCGCGGGGACCCTTCTCAACAGCGCCTGCCCACGTCAACAGAGGTAAGTGCGCCAAATCTCTCTCGTCCAATCGCCAAATTACTCTGACACTCGGGACGTCCCCCCTGTGCGTGTTGCGCTCCTTTGGGATGAAGTTCACTGATGTAGCGTTACTGCTGCTTCCAAATCAAACACTGACGTTGTTATGGTAGCGATCAGCTGTAAGGGCTGTCTGTGTTTTGTTACGTGCTGCAGAGAGACACAGAAAGTGATAATTTTTTTTTTTTATTAGGTGTTAAGCACCCTTACTGCTAGTGGTGTTCTTTAATAGCACTTCTCAGAAATCACTTGTGTCCGGTACTGTGACGGTAAGCGGTGCTCTTCTGTTTTTATGTTCATACCAGCCACCCAGTCTAACAAGATCCATTCATACTGAAGAATGTGAAAAAGGACAGTGGCAGACACAGAAAAAACAGCTTAGGTAACATTATGTCACACTTTATTCTCAACTATATATATATAATGTGTATTTAATTCTTGTATATATATTTCTGGATACTACTAACCAAGTATGGCCCTGATATGATGCTATCATTGTTGTATGTCAGTCAGAATGAAAAAAGAACATAAATAAAGTACTTTAAAGTAGTTTTTTTTTTTAAATCAGACATGCATACTCACCAATACCGATACCAGAATTTTAGGCAGTATCGGAGGCATTTCCGATACTGGTATCAGAACAACTTTAATATTTCTAGCACATGCTAATTACGAAGCTCCCTCAATATGCGGCCTGTCTGGACCAAAGAATGTTTTCTATTAAAGAACTGCATATTGCGAATCCACAAGAGAGAGTATGAAATTAAACCTTTTATATGAAAAGATTGTGAGTTTTACTAGTGTAACCACCACAGAAAACAGGCTGATACATTCTGATGGAACGTCTGAGGTTTGAACATGCACAGTTGAGTATATCTTTCCTTAAAAACGCTCATTTTTCACAACTAGCTTTGAACTCAGCGGGCTTTGCTGTAAGCAAATTCACGTAAGAGAACAAAGCACAGAGGTGAGGCGAACCCAGCGTCGGGCGGCTGGAGAAACAGGCCGGGACAACACCCGAGGACTGGAGATGAAACACTTCAGGTTCATGTCCAGCGCTGCTGTAACGCACTGATGATCTGTTCTGGAACAGCAAAAAACCAATAAAAGGTCGCACAGGTAACACCTGTTGAAACGCCGGCAACCCCTGTAAGCAACACCATCGGCACAACAACAACAACAACTGTTGCCCGGGCCGACCCGGCCCCTCTCATCTCCGCCTCGCTCGGCCTCCTTGAAAAAAGCGTGTTGGTCCATGCTGGCGAAGGTGGGAGGAGCAGCTCCTCTGTAATCATGGCTTCTCCCTCCTAACAGACAGCTGTGTAACCAGGTGAGTCGCACAGCTTTCATCCTAATGACAACCCCTGGCCGCCTGCTGTCAACGGGGCTAAAGGGGCTTAAGGCCAACTGCAGGGAGGATTAGGAGCAGGACTGGGAACAGCGATTGGTTTTCCATGCAGCTCTTGGCTTTGTTACGTAACAAAATCTGCCCTTTTGGAAAGCAGGCCGGCGCTGGTGGGATAATTCGCTGCTGCTGGCGGCCAGTTTCGTACAGAGCGAGGGGGCGATGTAATCAGCGACGTCGAGGCGTTTTTTTTTTCGCCAGATGGACATTGAACCAGGTGCACATTATGAAAACAAAGCAGCGAGGTGACTGACATTGAAAAACACACACGCTTGAATGTCAATATACGACTAAATCCAGCCACATGTCCCCTGATCAGCGCTCGACACGTGCGCACACTACCACTTTCACATACGGATCCCTTACAAAGAAGGAGTTCATAAACATGTGTGCGTAGGTGCACAGGTGTAAAAATCCTCACGTTGACAGAGCTTACAGGTGTAGAGCAATACAAGACATTTCATGCTGCCAGTAAACTAAAAGTTCTCCACTAGATTTGGGCTGAGTACCACACAAAATACAATGATTCTCAGTAGAATTACCCCTGCAGGTGCTATGCAAAGTGTGGTGAAATGTGCATTCGTTTTGCAGAGTAATGCTTTTTTTTAGTGAGCATTATGAAATGATGAACTTTAAGAAATGTGATGACTTCGCTTACAAATGATTTGCTCAAATTTTTTAAAAGATTGCTTCAGTCAGATACCACTGATAAGATAACTTTGGGTGAATTTTGGGAAATGACTTTGGGACTTTTTTTCCCCCCC
Organism: Heterobranchus longifilis; assembly: GCA_028570985.1. NCBI lineage: Eukaryota > Metazoa > Chordata > Actinopteri > Siluriformes > Clariidae > Heterobranchus > Heterobranchus longifilis. Next base: position 12,780 of record JAOVVB010029218.1, read on the forward strand.
AGACTTTTACAGCTGAAATATTGTGTATGTTAATTATTTATCGCTGGTGTAGAAGTTGAGAACAATGGATGGAACTCAAACAAACACAGGACTTTCACCCAGGAGACCGGTGTTTGTGTCCCGTTTGAAAATAAAATAAAATGTCGAGTTATTTTTAGCTTTAACGTAACAACCGGAAATAGTAGTGATTTAATGTAACAAATATACTGAGTTTATCCCAACCTACAACCTTTTTTCTAGCCATACCAAGTTGTTTTGTTGCCTAAACTAATCGAAACAACGTCCGTTTTTACAACATTAACGGTATGTTTAAAACTGACAAAACGCTCATATAGGTCGTATTTACTCCCACTGCCAGGGGCACTATTTTAGTAAACTCTCGTATTAGAAAGTAGGGACAAACATAAAGTCAATAAAGTTTCAGTAGTAAACACACACACTCATCCCACACACACATCTTTTCTGGATGCGGCTGGGTCGTGTCTCGACGGTAAACTTGCGAAAACTCTCCCGAGACTCGTTTCGACGACCTATACTAACTTTAACTATTCAAGGTCAATGCATAAACCTAACCATCTCGCAAGACTTTTGCAAATCTCGGGTTACCATCTAGACTTGATCATGTGGCTGCTGCTTCAAAGTGTTGTGTCATTGCTTAGTTAGTCTCGTGTAGCCAGACCTGTGTCCGTGCTGGAGGGGAGGTCTGGATTGAATGTCTTTCACTCTGGTACAGTGGAAACAACTCCCTGACTTGTTTATATTTCTTTAAACCAATCACAATCGTCTTGGGCGGCGCTACGCTCCGACTGCAGAGAAGGGACTTTGAGAACCACACAGAAGGAAGGAGGGACTTCCTTCTGGTCGGGACAAAGATACTGACCGGGGTCTCCTCCTGGAGGAAGTATAAAGACTTTATGCCGACACTGCTTACGTACCAAAGGCCGCATGGACGCACGCCACAACACAAAACAGACTCGGCAAAAACAAAAAAAACGTGAAAAAGTATCGGATCAGGGAGCACCCATAATTGTGTTTAAAAAGTTAATATCTCAACTTTTTTCATTCTTGGTGGCGCGGTGCCATGGTGGCGCCCTAGGCGACTTGCCTATACGGCCTATGCCAAGGTGTCTGGGCTGCAGACACTGTTAGGGGTTACAGCTTGCATATCTTGACATTGTCCATGTGTTAGCCCCCCTCCTCCACACACACACACACACACCTCCCTCTTCTTCTCTGTCCATTTCTGGGAAGAGGCACTGGGGAGCTGTGGACAGAGCATAGGCCTCTCTTTCTGTTAAACCCCCCACACCACCACCACCACCACCACCACCACCACCCAGCCTCTCCCTCGCTCTCTCTCTCTCTCTGTACATTTCAAGCTATTTCAACTGACTTGATGGTACAGCAGATAAGCAAAACAATATGTCAAATCTGGAAAGAAGCACCAACATTTGACTGAGTGTATCTCTCGGGTCATTCTTTTAAATAATAGCATTACTCACGTAAATTTCAAATTTCTGCAATTTTTTTTTTTACCATAGAATTTCAATGTGCAGGCCGATATGGATGATTCTGGTGTCCAATGACAATGATCATTTTCATATCTCCTTCTGCCATTAAGTCATAATATATTTAAAAATTAATGTGAAAAATATGCATAAACAACATTATTTCAGTCAAACCTTTATTGGAAATTATGTACAAAAATGGGAAAGGAAGCTTCTTAGTCTCTCCAGAGTTATAAATCTGGCTTCTCAAAAATATGATTTGATTGCAAGATCATTCATATTGGACAATTACACAAAATTGACCCCAAAATAGTTATTGTCTGGCCAGAAAGCCATCTAGATTTTTGCGTGGCTAATGGGTTTTATCAAAACAACAATCTGCAATTTGTATTTGTGCAAATGTTGGTGCTTCTTTCCACTTGAGCTGCTCTTCTATGACCATCATAATATTTTTGACTAATTCAGAAAATATTCAACCTCAGATATCAACCGTTTATACAACAAGCCTGGACCATAATTCACAGTTTACCACAAACAGATACATAGCTAGATACGGCATCACATTTCTCATGTTGGAGGACGGGTGGTGGACAGGTGCCGCAAGACAGCAACCACGTCCACCTGCCGATGGATCCAGATGGATACCATTTTTTTAAATCAGCTCTGCAGAAATATGAAAAACAGTAAAAGATCTCAAAGAGGATCAGTGTTCCAGGACTAAAAAACATCGTATTAATGGTGTCTGTGTCAGCCAAACACTCTGAAATCTGTGTTTAGTTTAATTGAGGATTTTTGTGGATATTTTCAAATATGTGCACTGTAATCTAGATGTTAGTTGCTTAACTCTGGCATTTTGGCATAAACAGCAGGGTCCCGCTCTCGAAGGGGCCGTCTGCCACGAGAGCAAAAGCTCAGTGTCGGAGTGTGTAATGTGAGAGCGGCTGCAGGCTTGTGCAGACACCTCTCTGCAGCTCAGGCAGCGGGGATGCAACCATACTGCCCCCTAGAGACACAGAGGGGAACTTGTGGACAGAAAAAAAATGCACATTGGGGAAGATTTCTGTTTTATAAATCGGATTTTTGTCCTAATTGAATATACGTAAAGACACAATGTCCTCAGACTTAGCATGGAATCTAAGGGCCTGTCAACATGTGTCTGGATATTTTTGGAAAACAGATATTTTCCTCTGTTTTGGCCTCTCATCCACATGTAAACAGTTTTATGTCACTAAAACGGATATTTTTTAAAACATCTTCTCAGTTGAATATTTTTCAAAACTCCAGTTACTGTGTGTCCGTGTGGACATGTTATCTGGGAGATTTTGGGAAACGATGACATCACCTCCTCAATTCTCAATTCGTGCATGCCCATTGTTGCTTTGTGCAGCTAATG
>JAOVVB010029236.1:0-15679 GCA_028570985.1 Heterobranchus longifilis
AAATATATATATATATATAGAGAGAGAGAGAAATAATATCAAAATAAATTAGATCAAAATAAATAGCATAAAATATATTGTGACTTCCACAACCTACTGAAAACTATACAAAACATATATTCACTATATAAAAATAATAAATACAAATAAATTAGACCAAAATAAATTAGATCAAATATGTTGTAGCGCGCTGCCACAACCTACTGAAAACTGCTGCACAATAATCGTTTTATTTTGATGATCTTGTTTTCATAATTCTTGGAAGCCAAGTTCATAATTAAAAAAGAAATTCAATTAATCAGCGAGCAATAATATGCACTCTCAGAGCAGCGCTTAGTGATAGAGGAGACAAGTGAGAGAGGAGGGGGTGTGTAAGAGAACATGGACAAAGAGACAAAGAGAAGAAAAAGTGATATTTCATACAAAATAAGTAATGGGATAAGAATTTCTACAGTCATCAGATGATTCTGCTACAAATGAATCCCATCGCTTCAGTGCAACAGGACCGTGTGTCTAGTTTCCATCAGGGGAGTTTACCTATTTTCCTTGAGCCTGTCCTGATTTTCGTGCCATGAACGTCTTTGTTCTTTCACGTTTTCAATGCCACATGGATCTTTCAAAAGCTTCCTTGTAACATGCTGGCAGTCACACTGTGTCCTCAAGTGGAAACACGTTTTTGTAAACAGAAAAGGGAAAATCTACTTTCTTAAATCATCAGAAAAGTTTTTTTAGAAATTCACAAAAAAGCCTGATATCAATTCTATCAATTCGAAATTAACTACTAATTAAAAACAAATGGCCAAATTATTGTATGACTTATCGAATAATAAACAGTATTCTTAAACTATTACTGCCCACACATATTAGCCTTCTGATTAATCACACAACCATATTGCACTAATACACATACAGTATGTGAGTGGGCTGTTACTACATCATAGTTTAACCCAGATGTTGGATGTCGATCACAACTTTAGCAATTGTAGTTTTCTGCGACTGGCTAAAGCTTCTCACCACTATATTGTCCTGTGTATTAATTTCCAGCCATTTACAAGTTAAAACAAAAAAAACATGATAGATTGAAATCCTAAGTGGCCTTGGTGTTTGAAGGCGAGGGGGATGTTAGTAGATTTAGGCGAGACTAACAGAGGTGCACGGCTGCTGTCCAAACAATTCAAAGGGTGAAGTGGTCTGGGGCCACTGTGCCACAACTCTGTGCTTTAGTCCGCAGGGTGTAGTTCACACTTAATCTGTTTGGTTTGATTCATGTGAACCCTGGAGCATTTATGTTGTTACTTTTGAGATCAGACCAGATTGGACTGAGCTGTGGTTTGTTTGTCATGTAACACAATACAGACCAACCGCAGCTTCTATGATGCAGATATGTGTAAATTCAAAATTTAAAAATGGACAAAGTCATCCTTATTAATCTTTTGTCATGTAATAGTACAGGACATATTATGTTCTGTTCAGTATCTATGACCCGGGGATGGATCCGAATATTTGGGTAGATATTTGGTTTTCAATTTTGGGATTCAGATCTTTGGATTTCTTTTTTATACTATGTATATATTTTTTTCAATATTGTATAATTACAGAATCCTTAAAAATGAATACCTTTAATTAAACCAAAAGATACGTGTTGCAGCACAGTGTTTCCATTTCAGCTCAGAGTGAGACTCTGTTGCGTTTATAGAGCAAGACTCTGTTGCTGTTATAGAGCATCTTTGTTTTCACAGAGAGCAGGGCTACACACTTGGTGTGGAGCAGAGAGAAAGGTGCTGTCAGCAGTCCGCTAACTTGTTGCTCTTGCTACCAATAATAGCTCTGTTTCAACAATGTTAGGCTGAAAGAGTGTAGCAGTAGGAAGTCCGCTAGCCACTAGGATAATCGCCGAATATGATTATTTGCTGCTGATTACTTGATCCAGAGCCCAAAAAGTGGTATTCGGGACAGCCCTAGTTGTAATAGTGTCTGACAGAAGAAAAGAAAAAAAACAAACACAAACAAGGAACCTCAGTGTGATTAATAAAGATAAAAGTGAGACCATGGTTGAAAACTTAGAGTAACACTGAATATATATCTTGTGTTTGATATATAATTCAAACCAGTCCGCCAAGACAGGAGGAATCCAGGTCAAAATGCCATCAAACATTTGTGGGACTTGGGGCAGAGCTTTGTGTTGTCAGTCACAATGAGCTCTAAAACTCAGATTCAGTATGTGTGTATATAAAATTTTAAAAATGCATTCACAACTTTCTTACAAAATTGGATTTCTAAAAAGGGAGACTGTGCATACACACATTTTAATGAAGTAGCTGAATGTAATAAAGTGACAAAGAGAACGATAATGTCAAAGGGAATTATGAGGTATTTCATTGGCAGCTTTAATCTTTTCAGATAACAACTGTAAGGTTGCAAAACAGGTTTTCACATCAGCCAAATCGTACAGTTGTAAAATGAGAATAATACATATCTAGTTGTTGCATATAGAGCAATATGTAACTGGTTCCTAACAGCTGCTTTGGCAGTTAGAGAATATTGCCAATGCAGGAATGAGTCTTCAGAGACTGCTGAATTTCGGGCCCATGATAATGGCTGGCATTTACTGCACGTAAAAATCAGGTTAATTAAAGTTCGGTAGACTTTCATTTATGTCTGATTGTAATGGTGGCTGTTAGGCTCATGCATTGGCATACAAATTTACCAAAGCTATATTGAGAAAATGCAACGTATACATTGCCATTTTATAGCTCTATGATATTATGTTCTTGTTCTGAAGGTACATTGTAGCTGTATTCAATGTAGTTACGTTTTAGTATACTGTAATTTTCTATAAACAGTTGGGATTTAAATATTTTCAAAATGTAACAATCTATGAAAATTAAGCAGGCAGGCTGATGTACATCAGTTTTGTACAATTTTATAGTCTAATAGTTTCATAAATTCAGTGACACACAGACCTGCATAACATTGTAAGTAATCTGCTAACAGATAGTGTGTCTCTTTTTCTTTCTCTCCCCATCTCTCGCACATTCACACAGCTAAATGTGGAGTAGGCGTCACCACTATTGCCCTAAAACTGTCAAATAACATCTTAATGTCTCCCGAAATCTCAGCTGGGCCATTTAATGAATTCATGAATGGAATTATAATATCAATGAAGCCTCAGAAATTGGAGTAGTGGTAATTCGTAGAATGTTTCTAATGGTGAAAAGAAATGATTAATTTATGAATTAAATCTATGTGATTACTTTGAAAATGTTTGAGGACATTAAAAATGAACATTACTTAGTTTAACACATTTTACTGTGCCTAATAAAAGTTAAAAGCACAGATATAATGTCATAAGGTAAAATGTATCAAACCTTTCCTCCTTGCTGTGCTAATGAGCCTTAACTCATGTGAGAATACCAATTAATTAGCTCCCTCTGCACTCACTGTAGAGCTTTAATTATTCTAGTTGTCTGACTGTTTATTTGACCAGATCAATCAGAATACAAGTCAATTTTACTCACAGTTAATATTAACTGTCTGAAAATGTTCTCCATCTTACCTTTTTTGATTAAAGATTTGTTAGGATTGTTTTATTTGATTCCCGGTTTATAGCCCTGTATATCTATCATATGTGCTATGATATAACTGCTATGATATATGATGTAACTCTATTCTAACAATCATCTCTCAATGCTGTTTTTCAGGCCTACACATGGCTGCAGAAAGAGATGGGCCCTGAAACCGACCCAGTGGTAATTGTCCGTTTTATTGGCTCCAGCCAGCTCTCAACAGACCTACGCACCCTCCTCCAGAGCATTTGTGAACAGATTGCAATAAACTACCGCTGCCTGATTCACTTTTTGCCTAACAAGATCCAGGAGATGAGGGAGCTCCTGATCAACCTTCTAGGGGAATCTTCATTCCACAGGCCCTTGGTCATTGTCCTGGATGCCCTGGAGCAGCTCTCAGATGCTGATGAAGTTCGAAAGCTGTGGTGGCTCCCCATACATCTGCCTCGGACAGTCCGCATTGTAGTCTCAACATTGCCCAATAAACATGGCATCCTGCAGAAGCTTCGGCAGCTCATCCATGATGAGGGGTATTATGTGGAATTAATCCAGAGAGACCGGAAGGTCTGCAGCCAAACATTAAAACAGCAGTTGCTGGGGGTGAAGAGAAAGGTCACCTCTGGCCAACAGATCTATGTCAATGAGGCACTTGCCAAGTGTACATTGCCAATGTTTGTCAACCTCATCTACAGAGAAGTACTTCATTGGAGGTCTCACAAAGATGTGGACGACAGGTCCCTGTGTTCCACAGTGCATGAAAGTATAGAACAGCTCTTCTACTCAGTGGAGAACAAATTGGGCCAACGATTTGTCTTCAGAGCATTAGGGTACATCACTATGGCCAAGGCTGGGCTAACTGAGGTTGAGCTGGAAGATATTCTGTCCCTTGATAACATAGTTCTTGGTGATGTCATTGTGGCAACTTACCTCAAAAACCCCTTGAGGATCTCTTATGATTTGGTTGCGAGGCTGAAAGAGGAGCTGGATGGTTATCTGGTGGAACGTCAGGTACGAAACGTGACCTTGATGGTTTGGGCCAACCGACACCTGCATCTCATTGCCCAGAAGCTGTATCTTAGCAACGAGGAGGACGTCCATCAAATGCACAGCCTCCTAGCTGAGTACTTTCTGGGGGCATGGTCAGGAGGCAGGAAGAAGATCTTCACTTATGATAACAACCATTTCACTTCCCTGAATATATCTCATCACAAAAACCCCCACCATCAGCAGACCCATGAAAAAACATCCTCTGACAAGTACTCCTATGATAGACAGACTCCAGAGCAGCCTTGGGTGTTCCAGTGCAATCTTTTGGAGCCTGACATTTTCTTTGTCAACCATAGGAAGATGACAGAGCTGGTGTACCACCTTACCAGGAGTGGGCGCACTGATGACCTCATGTTCGGTGTCATCATGAACTTCAGCTGGCTGTACACAATGATCAAGATTGGCCAGTTTGACAAGGCTTTAACAGACATTGACCTAGCTTACAGCTACACCCAAGAAAAAGAACTGAAGTTCCTGGCCACCACTCTCCGTAGCATCAAGGTAAAAGTGCTGAAGAACCCAGCATCGCTGTCTGCAGAACTGCAGCAAAGGCTTCTGCCAGTTGTCACCTCCCTCCCAAAGCTCAGACACCTCCTCCTGGAGTGTGACAAAGATGGCCCGAAGTACTGCTCCATTGTGCCTCTTCACTCCTCTATGGACGTCACCTACAGTCCAGAGAGGCTTCCTCTGTGCTCTAGCTACATGCAGATTGTGGAGATTTTGCCCACTCTAGCCCCAAATATAGTCCTTGTAGCTCTCGAAGACGGGTCTGTCAGCACCTGGGATGTAGAGAGCAGACAACTTCAAAGGCAGATCGACACAGCCAGATCTGTTGTGCTTGGAATCAGGCTAACCACTGATGAAAAGTATCTGGTCGTGGCCACAACCAAAAACACGCTGCTCATCTATGATAATCACAAATCCTGCCTTTTATCTGAGGTTGAAATCAAGGGGTCCAAGCATGGTGGTGTCACTGGTGGGGTGGCCTTCATCAATGGTTTTACGTTGTCCACCCATCATGCTTTGGCTTGGCTTGAGGCAAGTAAAGACGTCAACGTTATTGACCTACTCTACGGTTGGCCTCTCTACCAGTTCCATTGCTGGTATGAGGTGACTTGTGTCCAGTGCTCTCCAGATGGAATGTATGCCTTCTGTGGCCAGTACCTCAACACTGCATCCATCTTTCATCTGGGAAATGGGGACAAGTTGGCCACGGTGACCTCTGAGTTTTCTGGGGGATTCGTAAAGTCCATTCTAGTTCTGGACACCCTTAACCAAATGGTGATGGTTGACAATGAAGGCAGTTTGTCAGTATGGAACACCAAAGAGATCACCAACCCACGTCTGATGGAGGATTATGATTGTCGAGGGGATGACAGTGAAGTGGTGGGCATTGAGTTATCTGAAGACCAGCGCTCCATTCTCATTTGCAAGGCCAGAAGTATCGAGGTTCTGGACACAAAGGTATGGAAAATGGTCGAGAAGTTCAAAGCCAAACGCACTGAACGCTTTGTGGCTGCTGTTCTCTCCAAGAATGGACAAAGCATTGTGGCCTCCATGGAGAACACCTCCTCCATCTTTGTCTGGAGGAGGGACAGTGGACAGTGCATGGCTAGCCTGATTGAGATCTCAGGGGCTATCGTCAAACTCATTAAATCAGCCCACCACAACCTGCTCCTTTCTGTTGCCAGCAGTGGAGTACTGTCTGTTTGGGACATTGATATCATCACCGCCATGTCCAATATTGACAAAACAGGCAAGAAGATCCAGACCTTGCAGCTGTCCGGCAGAGAGGATTATGTGTTTACCATGGACGGTTCAGAAGCTGTCCACAAGTGGAACTTCAGCACTGGCTTTATTGAGACAGTCTTTAAGCATGAGGGTATAGTGGAGAACTGTGTCCTAACCTCCTCAGGGGATCTCATGGTGACTTCAGATGACAAGTCCAGTCAGTACATCTGGCAAACCAACACTGGAGAGAACATCTTCCGCATCAATGGACAGAAAATATCACAGCTGCTAATCACCCACAACGACCAGTTTGTGGTGTCCCTCTGTGAGCAGAACGCCTCCAGAGTCTGGAGGCTCGGGACTGGGCACAAAGTGTGCAACATTTTAGTCACCCTCCAGAATGCACTGATCACTACAGCAAACACTTTCCTTGTGGGAACCTCCAAAAACAAGCTCCTCGCTGTCAGCCTGTGGTCAGGCAGCGTATCCAAGAAGTTTGTCTGTGATGATGGCATTACCATCGTCAACTTCAAGCTCATTCCTGACTGCCCTGACTGTGTGGTGTTCATCACATCCACAGAGACTGTCTTCATCTGGAGTGTGGCAGATGAGTCCGTTTGCAGGCGAGTCCAGCTGCCAACCAACTTCCTCAAAAATCTAGAGGATTTCCAGATCTCGCCCAATGGGAAACTAGGAATCGTCTCCAAAGGTGATGAGAATATTAATGTCCTGGATCTTCACAGCGGGAAGCTGAGGCTTGTCCATGCTGCTGGTATCATTTGGCGTCAGAAATTATCAAGAGATGGACGTTATCTAGTGTATGTCTGTTTCCGGAACTGTGATGAAGACGATGATGCTGGTGTTGTGTCCAATCTGATCGTGATGCGCCTTGCTGATGGTAAGAGCATCGGCACATGCTCCCTGTACAAGACACCAACCTTCCTGTCTCTCTCCCAGCGAGCACTAAACATCATCATTGGCTTCGAGGACGGCAGCATCGGCACATACACAGTAGTGGATCGTGTGGATGCTGCCCTCAAGATAAAGATAGCCACCTCCAACAGCCGACAGATTGTCAACAATGCCTCGCAGAAGGTGCGGCCCAAATGTGGCAACCATTCCTTCAAGTCCGTTGCTGACTGCATTTGGAGGGAGTCAACCGAGGTCTTTTCCAGGGACAGCCCTATCAACGTGTCTGACTCTGGTGAGGGGGAGTCGACCACGCCTACAAAAAAGACTGAACTGCTGCAGTGATAGGTGGAGATCAGAGAAGCGGGTGGAGTTAGGGAAGTGGAGATAGGTGACAAAGTTTAGAATCTCTGGGGTTGCAGTTGTTTCTTGTTTACAGCCACGTGTTTCAGCTGCAGATGTCAGCCCTCTGGGTAGTTAATGGGCCGACCGTTTTAACGCTGCACTCAAATTATGTATTACTTACTTCCAACTTATGATACAGTTTCTCTTTGTTTTACACACGAAGACTGTTAGAAAAATACTATGTTTTTGAAAAGAAGAAAAATGTAAATTCTGTGAGGTATTAGTTTGCCATTATGTGTCCTTTTGCATTTGAAGAACAAAGTTATAATTCAAATGTCTTGGTCAAACATTTTCAAAGCCATTCCAGTGATCTTAGCCACTTTCATTGTACACTATCTTTATTTACATTGTGCACATTAAGCCATAATGTTTAAGAGTAGATTTATGTTTGTATCAACATCAGTCGGTACTGTACAAAAAAAGGAAGAACTATGAACATATGTACATATCCCTTTTTGGCTGCTGCAATTTGTGCAACTCCTTAAAAATGTTATGTTGTGCTTAATGCAATCAAAGTGAGTGCCTGGAATTTAAAATGTTCTTTATGTGCAGATTACAAGATTTATGAAAATGCAGGGAATTTGTAAACACAGTATACACACAGTTACATAATACTTGCATTGATGTTAAATCTAAACAATCAGTGTACTGAAATCCAGTCAACAACACGAGAGATCGATGGCATTGCTCTTTGTAATGATAGTTGTAGAAATTTCTTGGAACAGTTTACGTAAATTTGGTGTGAATTTACCTGCAGTTCCATCAGTTTGTGTGCCGTTTGTTTTAAGGGAAACACCACTATTGAGCATAGTGTAGCATAGCACCATACACATTCACGCCTTAACCAGTGTACTTGCTTTAGGTCTAGTGGAGTTTGTTCAAATGTTCCAGTAGAAAGGGACAGAGTGATTAGCCCAAAGTTTCACTGAAACAACTTGGCCATGTGAATATATTTAGAGGTTTAGACAGTAGGTGGATGCACTTTATGAGTGGTTTGTGAGAAATTATTAGATTTATTCATATGAAACATTGTGTAAATTGTTTAAAGTGATCTAGAGTTGTCTTAAAATAGGTATTGGATTTGCCTACAAAAATACACAAGGCCATCCAGGTACTTGCAGGCTACAGCTAACTCTCTCTATATATATGCCTGGTATCAATAGAAAAATGAAGATGCCGTCTATGGGATCAAATAAGGGTCAATAAGATTATGAGCTAGTGAAATGAATAGAAATAGAAATTATTTCAAAACCTTTGGTTGATATCAGCTTTTGTAAACATGTGAAAGAAATCTAAATAAAATAAATGTATTATAATAATAATAATAATAATAATAATAATAATAATAATAATAATACAATTGTATCAACTGTGAGGTTACACAGGGAAAAAATGCTTTCATGAACATCTGGGTACAGATTCAAAGCAGAAAACAGCTTGAAATGTTATATTTACATTTACATTTATGTTACTATTATAAGTATTTTGCTTTTTCGAGCCAAAATCATGACCAAAATTTACACTTTAAGTCACTTTTTTGCATTTACTTGTACTTTATGCTTCGAATCTGTACTCAGATTACACAAAAGCAGTTATATTTTCTGAATCTTTGAGTTTCCTCACTGTTGATGTTTATGCACATATTTTATTTAGACACTCTGAAATTATGCTCTAAATCGTTTTGACCCTTATGTGAGCCCATAGAAATGTGGCTCTGGTAACATCACGACAGGCTGAAGAAAAAGCTGTTAAGATCTGGTTTGCTGACAATCTAAAAGAACAGATGAGATATTTATGAGTTCATCTGTGAGGTTGTACCTTGCAGGTACCGTGATTGCTTTTATTAAGCATGTCTGTAATAACCCAAAACGCAATTTTGAGCTCTGATGAGACCAATCATCTGCCAGGCATGATTGAAAACACACTTACACTTTGACATATACTTTTTAAGGGCTATTCCATCTTATTGTATGTTTACTAGTTTTGAACTGTTGAGATAATGGCCCTTGGATAATTTCAAACCGGGTAGCAGCATCAAGCTTTAAAATACTTTATTTCCCTACAACTCTTTCTAAATTGAAAAAAAAAAAAGTATATCATGTAATTGCCAAAGTCCCGATTATAGTTTGTTTCATTTTGTTGTCTCATTTGTTTTTTGAGGCTTGTACTGTAATTATATTGTTACCAAATTGTTTCAGTGTTCTACTGTGATTATGTTTATGATAGAGACAATGTGCTATCTTTGCTAAAAAGTTTAAAAATATATTGGAATGCCAGTTTAAGAGTATATTTGAATGTGTCCATATGGAAGCCAGTAAACGGTATTATTGTATGTTAAGTAACTTGAATGACTTTTAATAACTTACATGTTTGCAACTCATAGTTGACATACTGGTATAATGAATGTTTCTATTGTATTCTTTGTATTGTCAGGACTGACTTACCTGTTTAGAGATTTATATTTTCATAAATGTTGTACTTACATTTTGTTACAGAGTTGTTTAACTGGAATTCAAACAGAAAAGAAACTTATGTCTGAAGCAATATGAAACTAGTGTGTATGCATCGTTTGTATGAAACATTTTAATGTAATAAAATGGTTCACTTTTTGCCTCCACTGCACCGCCTCGGGCTTTTCACTGTAATTAGAGGTTGCAACAACACATTGCGATCATGTTTCTGCTTTTAGTCATGCACGCATTTTATTTACTGCCTTTGACTTCAGAGAGACAATGACTGAACAAACTCTCTTCTAACTGGCTACAATAGTCCTGACATACCGGCAGACAGGGCCGCCCATAAGGAGGTGTAGTCAATGGGCCGACCGTTTTAACGCTGCACTCAAATGATGTATTACTTACACAATTTATGATACAGTTTGTCTTTGTTTTACACACAAAGACTGTCAGAAAAATACTATGTTTTTGAAAAGAAGAAAAATGTCAATTCTGTGAGGTATTAGTCTGCCAAAGGGGAATGTTTTCAAGGGTCCAGCCACTTGAATTTTAATTAAAAAAATAAATTCTGGTGATAAAGTCTGTCAAATACCAGAGAAGAAGATTCTGAGCATATGTAGGCCTATGAGCTACTTTCGCTTTGGCGGTAGTAACAAATTAAACAGAACAATAGGAGCCGTTAGCATGTAGCCGAGCCGGCGGTGTTGTCGTTTCTGGCACATGCTCATTACACAAAGCAACACTGGGCATGCGTGAATTGAGGATATGATTTCCAAAACACTCCGTGCTTTTTGAAAAATCTTCACCTTAGAAGGCGTTTTAAAAAATCTCCATTTTTAGTGACGTAAAACTCTGATTACATGTGGACCAGAGGCCAAAAGGTAGAGGAAAATATCCATATACATGTAGGCAGAGACTGAATCAACAAAAATAAACATTGTATTTATTGTAGCTTTAATAAAATGTAGTCTAGCAGGGTTACCAAACAGTGCGGGGATAAAGCCTTACTTCCTTCACTACGGCAAACAAACAACAGCCTCTGAGCTATCAACCTGAAAATGATACATTTGGAAGATTTGGATTGTGCAATAAGGCAGGCCTGCTCTGTTCTTTCAGTGAATGATTGTAAAGATCTACAAAGAATATGTTTTCATGCCGCCCAGGATGATTGTGATTGGTTTAAGGAAATACAAACAGGCCAGGGAGTTTTTTTTCACTATCCGGGAGTGAAAGCGCATCAATCCAGATAGGTCTGGCTATGCCAGACTAAATAAAATGTAATCTATTTTATTTCATATTGTTTTGGGTACACAATCATTGCCAAAAAACAAAAAAAAGGTGACCACATGACCTGAGAAATTTACTGACGGAAACTATGTTGGAGTGGATTTCTGTGCTATGAAACCAGAGCGCTTCCAATACCAAAATCTGGTCCCGTTGCCTGCAGATTCTACATTTACATGAAAAATCTGTTTATAGAGGTTAGTGTGTGAGTGGCCGTGCCATAAAGCAGATTTGGAGAAGGCCCATCCACTGGACCTTTTTCCAGGACACAGCTATCAATGTGCCTGCCAGCAGTTAGAAGTTAAGTTGGAGAGCATTCTGCCAAACAGGTAATTCATGGTGGGGGGGGGATTCAGTGGTGACAGCCTCACACACACAAACAAACAACCCCCCCCACACACACACACCCACACACACACACAGCCCACACACAAAGCAAAATTATTTGATAAGCCAGTAATTGCTCTTCTGCACTTGATGCCGAATGCCAGACAAGCGTGGTGAATATTTCTCCAACACCGGCTGACATTGTCATTATAATTAGGCGATGCATGTGCAGTGCACCTGTGCAGTGCACTGCGCCAAACATACACACACACACACACACACACACACACACACACAAACTTGCAAAGCAAACACATCCAGGATCAAGCTGTGATTGGCCAATAAAAAGCCTGTTGCTTTGGGCTACCATTTTAATTTCCCAGCGGTGTCACTCTAAGCCAATCTGTGTGTATGTGTGTGTGTGTGTGTGTGTTCCTGTCTCCACGGCAACATCAGGTCCATAGCGGTGACGGGCTTGGTCACGCCTCTCATTGTAATGATGGTGAGCTCATGTCTGTTGGCTATTGGGGCTGCTTCCAGTCCTTATGACAACAAGGGCTTGACTATCGCTAGCACATTCCACCTGCAGCGCCACACGGGCATATAATTACACCGCTTGTTTGTTGAACAGGAGGTCTCCACAGGTCATATACACACACTGTAGTGTGTGTGTGTTTGTCCTACAGTAGGTACAGTAAGGCATTGCCTCTTATTTTACTCAGCCCTAAAATAGTTCCTTAATTGTCAGCTGTGTTTACTCTATAAGCCTGGCCCTCCTTTTGTCATCCTTGTATTTTTTTTAATTGTAACCTATATTTTCAGCATTGGGGAAGCCTACTGTGAGTCACCCATATATCTCTCCCCTCCCTCCCCCTTTCTTCTCTCTGACAGGCCAGGTAAACCAGCCACTTTTATGGCAGCTTAAATTTAAGGTGAGACACTGCAGGTAAAAACTGTGTTTTTTATGCCAATTTTCAGGTTTTGGGCTATTTTGCTTCCATAACATGTCTTTTTTTCAGACTAGTGGAAAGAAAACATCCAAAATACACATCGAGGTGTTTATTTTACTACACTTTGTCTATTTGAACATGAAATACCTCATTCGAATTATTCAATTTTGCTTTTGCTGATGATTTTGTTGGTTTTGTTTTCTTGCTTATATTTTATTTTAAACATGTTCGAAATAAATAAATTGAGAGAGAGACATTTGCGTCTGTCGATTTGCACCAAAAGTTTAGATAATGCCTCATTTGCATATTTAAACATAAGAAAACTTGTAATACAAAAATGAATTGTCTTAATGTAAGCAATCAACTGGGGAAGTTTCATGGTGATATCTAAATGTATCTATAAATTTGTTACCCTATGCACCTGTAGTGTCTTGTAAAATGTCTGGAATTTTGAAATACATATCTTTTTCAGAAGCTTTTTACAGAGGGATTTCTTCATATATAAATACCCAGATTTATTTAACATTTTATTCCTAAAAACATGGTGAAAATTGATATTTTTCTATGGCTGCTGACAGTATTTTCTAATTTATGGAGTGATAAAAAGAGATATCCAAAACTCTCTCTGTTAAACCCTTTGACTCTAATATGTAAAAAAAAAATGCAAAGAATTTTGAACCTGGCTTTATCTGAGGTCCTCATTTCTGTTCTGCAAATGTATGCAAATTAGCACATATGTAATTAGATAATAGATGCATTTCCATATCGAAACATAAGATTTCAGAAATCGTGTAATACAAAAAACAATGCAAGTCAGCTGAGGAAGTTTCATGTGATAAGTTTTATGTTTTATCCTATTCACCTGTAGTGTCTCCCCTTAAGTAGAAGCAAAGCCCTGCACAGTATAAGCTGAAATAAAAACAACTTCAAATCCTCGGGTTGTTTGAGTAGCCCGTGTTTGACTAACTAAAAGCCTTTCACCAAATATGGGATGTTTGCACGGGGGAAAGCACACCAATTTTAGGCCGCTCAAAGACAAAGCTTACATTCTACAAAGTGCCATTCCTTGTCTGTGAGGTGAGTTATAACAAATCCAATCACTGAAACACAATCGCCGCTCATTTCATCTTCTTTATCTTGTATATACGTTTCCAACATTTCCCCACGTTGCCTCAGCGCTAGACCCCAGTTTGGAAAGATAACTACCAACAAGCCCTGACCCAGTTCCTGTGAAGCATGCTGGGAGGAGAGGCGGCGATATGCAAAGGTTTCCGTGCTCTATTTTGATTTCAGGTGAACAGTAGGAAACAGGAGATGTTAGATGTTTGCCTGCGATAGGGTACAGAGATTAGAGCGTCCGCTCTGCGCGGCTGCGTTTGGGATTTTTTTTATCTGAACGCTCAGAACAGAGGAGGAAATTAAACATGGTGACGGGTACAGATAAGGGCAGTTAAAAGCTACTACACAAAATGTTTAATCCAATGTGTTATCCTTTATCCTTTACTCATCCTAAAAGACCCCTTCCGTTTTTAACCATGTCTATATTATTATTTTTTATTTATTTATTACTGGGGACCCCCTAGAGGATGGAAGCTGCCCAAATCAAAAATTATTATAGAGAAATACATATGTTTATGGAAATAAATACATTTAGAATAAATCAAAAATAACAGCAAAAAAATAATAAAAATAAATAATTAATTAATTGAGGAGGAGAGAAGCTGCCAAAATAAATTTAAAAAAATACATGGTCACAATGAATTAATTAATATACCATTCAATGTACCAAAAAACTATATAAAAGTAAATGAAGGCATAAATTAATTGATCAAATGTGACATAAATTGATATTTCTGTTTTCATTTCCTTTATTTATTTACCTTTGTATTAATCTCCCTATTTTCCTTTTTATTTATTAATTTTTATATGTTTCATTAATATTTATTTATTATTTTCCATTTGCATTTTATTTCTTATTTATTTCCATTTGATGAGAATTTGTCCCAGGGTCCCCCATCTTTCTGCTTTTAGTTGTTTGTTTGGTTTATGTTTTACTACAGAAAGTGTATGAAACTCATGACCAAAATAGTCATACATTCTGTCATTCTGTTAATAAATTATTCCACTTTTTGCTGGGGACCCCCTGGAACTCCCTCAAGGACCCCTGGGGGTCCCCGGACCCCACTTTGAGAACCACTGGTCTAAGGGACCAAGAAATCAAAAGTTAAAAAAAGACACACACATCCCCGAACCATATAGGCTGGGAGCTGGATCGAAAAATAGGAAGACGAGGGATCCACACCAAAAAGACTTCTTTTTAAAATTTTATGCGTAATGTTTTGAGTGTATAGTGCTCAGCTGCTTTCTGGTGTGTAGCTCCCTCATCTTCCTTCATCTAAGGAACCAATAAAGTCAGCTTGTAGCTGGGGCATGCCTTAGAGCCCATATAGACTCAACAGTCAAAATCAAAACACCGCCATTTTGGCAGGAAAGTACGGCGGTCAAATGACAGTGAGCAGCTGTCGTGTGGCGGGATGCCACAACAATCAGGGACAATTAAGGGAGATCATTTTCTATCGAAAGACAACAGAAATGGATTACTGCCATAAAAGGTGCTAGAAGCAAACAGAAGAAAACGGAGCGATGGGACCCCGCAATCAACGGATCCACTGCATATCAGGTAACGTTACACAATGCAACGCTAATGTTAATATTTACTTAACAAGCTGTTCTTACAGTTTCTGTCCATTGTATTGAATTAAGGAATGCATGCGGTCTGCATTTTTGTATTAACGTTACTGTGTTAACGTTACATTACACACTGCCCGTTGCTTATGTTGATGTTAAGTGACACTTACCCTTCCAGTGACGTCAAGGACATTTTTAGCCGGTAAACTCCAAATCCAGATTCGGTTCATCTGCGCTCCTCCAGGATCTTGTTTCAGAGACTCTCCAGAGGACCAGGGTAAGCTGATGTCTGCAGGAACATAATATAGACCATTTA
>JAOVVB010029245.1:0-12628 GCA_028570985.1 Heterobranchus longifilis
GCTCAGCCCTGATGGAGCCAAACTTCACGTACTTTTGGTCCATTTATTGAAATTATATCACGGCAAAAATCTGTTTATTCTGCTGTAGTAGCATCATGCCCTGAGAGATCCAAACTCCATTCAGAAAACAAACATTTTAAACGTTGTTTGCTTGTCATCTTGCGGACAGACGTGACAAAGCATTAATTCAGACTTTTTACAAATCTTCATCATGCTGTAGTCGTTTCGGCGTACCTCTGATCAGCTTACTGTAATTAAGAATCAGAATCTGGACCTGAAGTAACGCTGGAACCGGCTGTCATCCCGATGTAACTTGAATCCAGACACAACGTTGTTTTGTAGTACTGCAAATAAACACAAAATTATCCCAATATGATCCTGCGATCAAACACATCAGAATCGGTTTTATTGGCAAGTAGTTTTCACGTACAAGGAATTTGTCGTCAGGCAACAGCTTGGTGGTGCACTCTTGTGGCCAGAATAGGTATTACAACAGTAAACGCACACGAAAAACTTTCACCTGCCAAAACCTTTTTTTTCCCCACCTGTCCCTAAATCATAAACACAGGAGAGAAAACTATTCAGACTTATAAAATGGATCACCAGAGGAAAATAATCCTCACTGTCAGGGCTTCCGTAGGAAGAAGTACATCATTATTATAATTCAGAGTCGCAGAGTTCTGGGAACGTATGAAGGGGATGACAACCAGCGCATATGAAATTGCTTTAATCTCATTATAGTTTATCTTTGCCTGAAATTAAATTCATGCCGGCATCAGATAGCGATAGTTTCTAACAATAGCATATTCTTTGACTGGTCTACTAGGAATTTCAAAGCGTCACCACATGATAAGACAAACTCCATAACTTTATATGAGCAAAGTTTTTCATGCACTCAGCCTGATGCCACATGAGAGGAGATGCTGGGGATAATAGAGGGAGAAAATGTCAGGGACGGGGGGACAGATTTCTGGGCGCTGCGCTCTCATCTCCGGCCACACAGTTCTGGAAGAGAGAGCGGGGAAGCCCTCCAGGAGAAAAGTGCTCACTGAGTGAACATCGTTTAGCCACAGAGCGCCGGCGGCTGCCAAACGCTAATAAGCACAGCGAGCGAGTTTCAGACCAACCGGGCTCTTTCCGCACTGCGGTGCCTTTTGTCATTTGGGGGGGGGGGTTGTTTGAAAGACAGACGGCTCTGTTTGTAACTTCTGACTCAAACATGTCAGTGCCTCAAGAACAGAGATCTGTTAAGTGTAACAAGCTGCTGTGGTGAGAAGATGACGGCACGCTCACAGTTTGAAACCTTTGCCCCCGAGAGAACGTGCCCCGGACTGTTATGATGTTTTAAAACTGGACGGAGAGGTGATTTGCATGTGTCAGTGTTTCTGTGACTTACTTTTCCAAAGTGCTACTCAGACTGGTAGTGAATTATACACTGCAATAAATGTCCATCTTACTGAGTCAATTAGTGTTTTATTTCGTCTTTAAATCTTTTATAGGGTGTGATTTCTCCACTCATAGAAGTTACACTTGTTTCAATATTTTCCCAGAAACATTTATCAGTACAAACAGTTGTTGAAAGAGCCATAGGAGTGCCATAAAAAAAGAATAAATCTGTAAAAGAATTAGAAAATAAATGTGGATATATAAAGACAAATACATAAAAGAATAAATAAGTAGCCTTCTGCCCAAAGCCAGTTGATTGACAGCTTGACCCTTCAGGGAAAAACAAACACAATAAGGAAATAATAATAAAAATATACAAATAAATAAACATTATATAAAAATAAATAAATAATATACTGAAAAAAAAAAAAAAAAAAATATATATATATATATATATATGTATATATATATATGCAAAAACTGAACAAATTAAAAATATATAAATAATTCTATAAAGAAAAAAATGAACAAATGTGGAAAAAACATTTAAATGCTTATAACTATTATTTATCATTTAGTTATTTGTCATTTCCACATTTATTTATTATTTTATTTATTTGTCATTATATTTCCATTTTTTATTTACTTATTTATTCTTTTATTTATTTATTTTTATATTTCCATTTTTTATTTTCTTATTTATTCTTTTATTTATTTATTTTTATATTTCCATTTTTTTATTTACTTATTTATTATTTTATTTATTCTTTTTTATATTTCCATTTTTTATTTACTTATTTCTTTTATTTCTCTTTACATTTACATTTTTATTTACTTATTTATTCTTTTATTTATTTTTATTTATATTTCCACTTTTTTTACTTATTTATTATTTTATTTATTTATTTTTATATTTCCATTTTTACTTTCTTATTATTTTACAGATCTATTCTTTGTTTTATGGCACTCCTATGACTCCATACCGAGGGAACCAAAAATAAACAAAACACATTTATTCATGGGGTCTTTAATGGTTCACCGCAACATCAAATGACTTGTTAAAAATGATACTTTTTGCAGTGTAGAGGTTAAAGACAGAGTCCAGAACCTCTTGGCGAACAGACATATTTTCCTGGAAAAATGCTCCTCGGCTGACGTCTCTCGCATCCCCGTTCAAGGAAGCATCACCACCAGACGTAAATAAGATGGGACAGGAAGCTCTATAATTTACCAGGTTACAGTAAAACCTTTTGGACCGTCCAGTCCGCCACAGTGAGGGAGTTTAAACTTGGCAGCCTTTCCACCTGAGACGGAGACATCATCCAACACATTAGCAGGAAAATCCCTCCTCTCCTCCCAAACGGAATATTCTTTTTACTGTCCCACACGGGCCGGTTAACGTAGACACGGAGGGAAACGTGAGCAGGCCTACCTTGCGGGACATTTGGCACGCTCATGCGTGCTGTTTTATTGTGGAGGAGGCCACCGGACGGATTAATTTATCATATTAATCTGTCTGCACAATCTCTGACTTCCTCTTCTCTCTGTCGCAGGAACAAGTGTTCCACATCGACTCGAGGACCGAGTCTGGGAAAGGGAGGTGCTCCTTCAACCCTCAAGTGAATACGGTCTCCGTCATGCTCAGTAGGTGCCTCCTGCCTCTGTGACTTCTCTCTTTTTAAAAGCCCTGAAAACTTGTTAAAAGAAGAAATGTAAGTTTTATTTGTTTTTCTGCAGTAACAGACCCCCCGTCGTCTGTGTTCTCCAGTTGTTTGGTATAATAAAAATAAAATGGTCCATACTGCTTAGATTAACAGTTTATAGCAGAAATCTTGAAGCATACTGTTTACATTATTTAGCTGTAAATACTTCAGAAATATGAGAAACGTAATGGTAATAATTCACTTTTATGCTTTTATTTTGAAGTGTGTTTACTTTGAAATACAAGGAAGTTACCTGCTCTGTTTTGGTCGCTATCTTAGTGATGATGACATTGTTTTATTGTACGTTTGCTCAGCTTATTTCTCTGATTACTTTAAGATCCAGACGTGGCAGTCCTCTCTCTCTCTCTCACCCCTTTCCTGTCAATCATCAGCCGTGATATCAATAAACGCAAAAATCCAAAAAGATAATCTTTAAAAAAAGGTTTGATGACTAAAATCCTTCATCCGGTTAAAATATATAGTTAAAAACAGAAAGTGTATTGTAAAAATGTGGCTTAAAACTACATAAAAACTCAATTTATGGCAGCTTCTGGCGGTCTCACCTCGACTCCAGTCGGCTGATGGAGTCGCCTGCAACTCAGCTTCTCAAATCACTAGCGGCTGGTTTTTACAACGTAACGTATGTCACATATATCAACAGCCAATCAGCTCTGTCGGCTGGTCGAAATGTCAGTTTTGGACGGAGATTCAGCGAGAGAGAGGAGCGTGCAGGCGGGGGTCGAGTGAATGAACACATACTTGCCAACCTTGAGACCTCAAAAATAGGGAGGATTCTGAAACCAAATGACACCTCGGGATATGTATCTAGATATGTACATGTATGACAGGTGACAGAGCGAGCAGAGACCACTGACGCTACTCTCACCATCCTCGGTTTGGGAGTCTGACCGGTGCGTCGTTGTGCGGTTCCAGACACCGTGACGCCGCACCGGTCCGACTTCCATCGGCGTTAAACAAACCAAGGGTGGTCAGCGGTCTCTGGCTTATATATAAGGAAAATTGTGTGAAAATTTGTCATAAATCGGGAGAAATGCGGGAGAAATGTGAGGCCGGGAGTACACCGGGAGATGACAATGAAAAACGGGAGTCTCCCGGGAAAATCGGGAGGGTCGGCAAGTATGGATGAACGGCGCTCCCTCTCTTCATTCACTCCCGAGTAAAAAGCAGTGAATCACAGAGCACCAGAGGCTAAAGCGGTTCCTCCTTAATGTCAGGCCTCTCTCTCTCCTTTGATCTCTGATTGGTCGAGGAGTGTTGGGTTGCTGTTGACACGTCTAAAGGCGACACATTGCACCCTCAGCTCCGCTTTCTGACACCCGAGCATGGCCGTGTCAGCAGCGGCTTTGCCAGATAGTGAGCTCCTCCAGAGATGCCCGGGAGGGAGGGAGGGAGGGAGGGTGGAATAACCTGAAGGGCCATTTGAAGGAAGGAGCCAAATAGAGTCGAGGTCAGAAGGCTGTGGAAGCAGCGGCGCGTCTCTCCGGGCCTCAGAGAATCAGACGCAGTGTCTGGGCTTGATAAAAATCTGCGCTTCATCTCTCCATCCTCGTGTTTTGGACCGTCTGTGGCCGTCTGAGCGCTGTCAACGCTCGCTGCTTAGCGAGCCATCTTGAATGCGGGCCGCCCCACATACTCCAAAACACATGGTCCGGAACGGATGGATGATGAAGACAGAGCAAAGGAATGATAAAGAGCACAAAGTCTGTTATTAGCAGCAGAACACACACAGACTAAAGCCATTCATACATTCATAGAAGATTATTTATCTGTCAGGGAATTAAAGCCTGACCGATACGGGATTTTTGAGATTAATACGGATTACTGATGACCGATATGGCGGCTGATATAATGCGTTTATTGAGCTGGAATGAAAATAAACCTTATCTATGTGGATTGTGCACCGATTTTGCACCGACATGACTTTGCTTTCTTTACCAAATAACTTTAATATTTAACATTAGGGCTGAACGATTTAGAAAAAATATCTAATTCCGATTATTTTGACTGATATTGCAATTGCGATATGATTTGCGATATTAAAGGGAATGCTAATTTTTTACATCATTATTCTCATTTCTATTGAAACACATATTAAAATGATTATGGTGTTATTTGTACCAGAGTTTTCTTGAGTCTGTAGAAAAATTGCAGCAGGCCATACTGCAATTTTAATAAAATTACATTATTATACATTATACATAATACATACAAAGTATTACATAGTCAACCAATTATAGAAATGAGCACTGAGAACACTTTCCACATTATATGTTTTGTTAAAAAAAATAAAGTTTTCATATCGATACAGATAAATAACGATATGTCTGTGATAGTCAGGCTCTGCAGGAAATAAAATATTGGTGTATTTTATCCATTTGATCTTAAATGTCTGAGGCTGTTTCAGAGTTTTCTTGGTTTCTAGAAGCGACAGCAGATTGTTGATTTGTTGTTGTGTGTCCTCCAGACCAGGAGCTGTTCTCGGGCATGTACATCGACTTCATGGGGACAGATGCTGCCATCTTCAGGAGCCTGACCCGGAGAAACGCAGTCCGGACAGACCAGCACAACTCTAAGTGGCTCAGTGGTGAGCGCACAAACATTCTTTTCTTTATTGATTTGTTAAATCAATAAATCAATCTTTATTTGTACTGCACCTTCCACACAGGTTAGTGCAGTTGCTCTCTCACTCCTCTGTCGTGAAATACAAACCCATGCATGCAATATTAAAAACTGACAATATACTGTAGTATTACTGCTGTCTGTTAATCATTTGCACAAGTGTTTTATTGACTTTAGTTATTATAACGTTTGCTAGTTATTGTTTTTTAAACTCAGGGAGTGTCATCATAATTTAGTTGTATTGCACATCAGTATAATGACAATAAAACTTTGTATCGTATCGTTCAAAGCCGGTAATAAATAAAGGTGTAGACCGTAAAAACAGACCTGGACAAATTACAGCGAGCACAAAAATTGCAATTAAAATAAAACAAAAACATTCAATATCATTTTACTTAGCGTTAAACTGTTATCAGGCCTTTATTCTGAAATGTGTCAGTGCTGTGTTTATTGGTAAAGATAACAACAAACATAACAAATGGTATATTTTATATTAAACTGTAAGTGTTTTCCCTGGATGTCAGATTTCTTCTTCTGCTGTTGCTGCTGCCATCATTACAACCTGTAATACGGTGTGGACTGGCATACGGTAAAACTTCACTTTCTGGATCCTGCCAACAAAAATAATTCGCCCCCACTATTAAATCCCATGGTAATTCAGAAAGGGGAACCAACAGGAGACGATACAGATCCTCTACTGCACAACATCCGA
This sequence comes from Heterobranchus longifilis, assembly GCA_028570985.1. Lineage (NCBI taxonomy): Eukaryota > Metazoa > Chordata > Actinopteri > Siluriformes > Clariidae > Heterobranchus > Heterobranchus longifilis. Next base: position 6,442 of record JAOVVB010029245.1, read on the forward strand.
GACTACACCTGACTCTGCGTCCCTCTGCTCGCACTCATCACAGACTTCATTCTTCTCACTGAGTGACTTTTGTATCCGGCCCACGGCAGACTGATCAATTTCTTATGTGTCCCCCATGGAAAATAATTGCCCACCCCTTCCATAAAACAATAAAAAAGACAAAAACAATTTGAGACCGATGCACACCAGACAATAAAAATGATGAAAAAGTTATGAAATTTGATTTAAAAGCTATAATAACAGAAATGGTAGTAAAACAGAGCGAAATAAAAAAATAATTTTAAAAAAGCCCTAAAAAAGACAAAGCAAGAATAAAAAGATGAAAGTTATAATAAAAATAATAGATATAAGCTAGACTAAAAACTAGATAAAAGACAAGGAAAATGGATAAGAGATTAAATCATAATAAGAAAATAAAAGAGTAAAATTGTACAGCATGAATACAATAAAATAATGTAATTAAAAGTCGTTTTTTTTTTCATTCAGAGCCAATCTTCATTGACGCCCACCTGATACCAGACGGAACAGACCCCAACGATGCCAAATTGTACTTTTTCTTCCGTGAGCGGCTGACAGACAACAGTGGAAACACTAAAAATATCCACACCATGGTGGCCAGAGTGTGTCCAGTGAGTGCCTTTTTTTTCTGTGCCTAAATAAATCAACAGTGTGTATGTGTTGTGGTTTTGGAGTTGCTATGTGCAGCTTTTGTGTGCAGAGTGACATCGGGGGACAGCGGAGCCTGGTGAACAAATGGACCACGTTCCTGAAGGCCAGGATGGTTTGTTCCGTTCTGGAGGAGGACGGCACCGAAACTCACTTTGACGAACTGGGTGAGTGAAAATGAAGGACAGCTATCATCATTATATCTTTCCTTTATTTGTTGAGTGACTTACAAGCTCCGTTTTATCTTCGTGCTCCATGAAACAAGTTTAAAACAAACGTATTTTAGAAAATATGAGCCCATCCTAATTCCTGAACGCTGTGTTTTGTTCCAAGTTTTTCCAGTGATTGCTTTCTCCGTAAACAATCCACAGAACCTCCTTTGTTTGGTCTGGATTAGAGCTGTAGTCCTTTATCAACTTTCATAACAATTGTTCTGTTGTTTTTGGTTACCTTGCATTCACTCATGAGCATATTATTCCAGTCCTTCCTAAACCTCAGCTTTAACTCTTTCACCGCCATTGATGAGATTTTCCGGCAATCTGTGTTTTCGCTGTTATACTGTGAGGGGGGTGGGTGTTGCAGATGTTGTGAAAATAGTACCGCACTTCTGGCTTCAAAAACAACCAAAGAAGAAGATGAGCGGGAAACCGGATGTAGAGCGACGTGAGGAAAACTGAATATTCAATTCAATTCAGATTCAATTCAAACAACTTTATTAATCTCACGAGGGGCAATTAGTTATGAGCAGCTCATACAAAAGCACAGTAACACATACAAACAGACCAATACACCAAGGAGCTAAAGTGTGGAATAAAATGAATAAATAAATAATGTGTAATGTGTTTAAAAGTCGTGTTGCAGAGGGGATAAACGATCTCGAATGGCGGTTAGTCTTACAGGCTACGCCAAAAATGAAACGATGGTCGTTTTGGGGTCTTTGTCAGAGTGTCTCCCCGATGGAGGGGAGTGTGAATCGGATGAAGTTTAACAGGAAATGGGCCCCCTGCCCTGGGCTGGAGAGACTGATGTTTACCCGAGCGAGGGGCTCCTTCCCAGGGGTGGATCTGAGCGAATGTTGGACTCGAGAGCTCCAAAATGACTCTTTTTTTTTTTCGGGATTTCTCATCCATACAACGTTAGCGAACCTACCGGAGGTAGACGGATGACTTTTTATATTCAGGCAAATAAGACGTGGGCAGAAATGATAGAAATGACAGTGACTAACGTGATTTTCTCGGCTTTTTGCCTGAAATGTTGCGTTTTGGATGAAAATGACCAACATTCAAGTGCTGATAAAAAAGGAAAGAAAGAATGTTTTTTCACTGTTTACATATTTATAGTGCAAAATATTCAGGGGGTCTTAAAAAAGCTTAGTGAATATGATTTTTTTTTTAAATGCTGGTGCTGGCTGGCAACTTTTTAATAAAACTCTGGCGGGGAAAGAGTTAAAAAACTACAAACACCAGCGCTAAACATCTGAAACCTGCTTTTCCATTTAGTTCATCAGAGCGGTCAGTCTGTCAACATGTGCAGTTGTTAAATCATGCATTCATCCCTTCTTTTGGCACCTACAGGATATAGGGAATTTGTTGAAGCTATTACACACTTGTGCACATATGTGTTTTCCCTTTACAGAAAATGTGTTTTTGCTGGAAACCGATCAGCCCAAGGGCCTGTTGGTGTTTGGAGTCTTCACGTCCACAAGGTAAGACCGACGGCGATGAAACCAGCTGTAACATTCCTGCAGGCCTCTGTGGTTATCTTGATCACTGGCTGGATATCAGCGGGGGGGGGGGTGTGTGCCTGTTACATATAGAGACGTCATGTGTCATGTTGCAGAGCGGCGTCTTCACATGATGAACTATCAATTACAGCGTCCTGGTGGCTTCACCACACGGCCTTCGTTTTGATGTTTTGACCTTATGGTCGTAAGCAGCGGTGCATTATTTTGCTGACCGAGTGCAAGAGATACATTTATAGTTTGATACAGAATATGTATTACGTGATATGTATTGTTGTTGGACGGAGTAAGAGTACACAGCAGGATCTTTGAGTACAGAGAGAATTTCATTACAGCATTTTTCAGATGGGTGAAAGCCGAGTCTTGCTCGTCAGGTTTCAGAGAGAAAAAGGGAAGAATGGTCACTTTTTTAATTGCATCTTAGAATCCAAACCACCGCTAGTATTTTATGTACTGAATAAACAAAGTGACCCAAAACCACTTTTGGTGTACCGGTTCCAGGGAAAGTAAAAGAGAAAGTACCACCAGTCGGTCGTTTTGTGTTTTCTTTTTGTTGTTTTTTTACTGTGTATTTACCCAGTTTTAAATGCCTATACATCCTTGTCCCTGCTAAATCTTATATTATATGTAGCAGCATATTATATTTCCTCAGCCCAATAAGGAACATTTAAAGGTAAAATTCACCACCTTTTTATGTGGATGTCCAATCAGTGCTGATGGTAAATGTAGTCAATTGAAGAAATACATTCCTCAGTGCGTGCTATACTGACCGTGCCAGCAGTGACTACATGTACCAGGATGCATTGTGCACGAGCGGTGAATCCGCTACATTACACAAGCTCTCTTAGCTTTTTTTAGTCTAATAAATAAACAAAATAAACTCACAAAATGTCAAGGAAGGAAATATTCTTACACCTAAACAGAAAAATACAACTGTACACCTTCTGAATTCGAGTTTCTCACTTTGACTGAACTAAGACGAGTTTAATCATAAAACACACTTCATTCAAACTGGACAGAAACAAAATAAAACTCACCAAAATCGTCTTGGTTAGTCTTTCCACTGTCACCAACTCTGGTTTGGTTGAAGTAAACCCTTAATTCACGGACTTAGATGTGAAAATATGCTTCAGTTTTTCAGAAAAATTCAAAATCACCAAATTTGAAAATACAAGGTTTTCTTTTGACAGGAGTAATAGATTAAATAAAAAGTAAATAGTTTGCTCTATAAAGCCCTTGTAACTCAACTACTTTCATATATAAAAATAAATATTTTGCGCCATAAGACCCTTGTAATTCTCCTACTTTCATACATAAAGTAAATAGTTTGCTCTATAAAGCCCTTGTAACTCAACTACTTTAATATATAAAAAGTAAATATTTTGCTCTATATGGCCCTTGTAATTGCCCTACTTCAGCGACCTACATTTGAGTACATCTTAGAATTTCTACTACTATTAAAAATGATGATTAACATAATTTAAGCATCGTGATCTTTGACATAAGAAATGAAAGAAAGAGAAGTTCACCACGTAGTGACTAAACCTCTGTGGTAATTGAAGAAAACCACACTGGATAAAATGATTCGACTTCTCTCATTCAGCAGAAAGTCTGCAGGGTTGCATGGCAAATTTGGAGGTTTAAAGAAAGGGTCACTTGATCCGTGCATCCTGAACTCTTAATTGAGTTGGTCTTGTTAACCCCGGGCTGAGGCTGCCACAGGCCCACTTGTTACCTCCGGATCATAGAGAGGTTACAGTCGAGTATCCCGGCTCAGAGAACACAGCCAAACCAAACAGCGAGGTCCTTGAGGTCTCTTACCTCAATGTTATTCCTTTCCTTTCTCCACACTGCGATTCTTCCTCCGTTTCCACTTTGCACAATATGCTTCTGCTCCCCTTTTCAACAAAGACTCTTTTATGTGTGAAGCAGCGTGGTTTTAAATGACTTATCCAAACCGTATCAGATCAATCAGGGGGAAATCGGTGAGCTGTCCCCACCGGAGAGAGAGAGAGAGAGAGGCCTTGGTTCCACCCAGACTGCGTAACTCACACATCCTTAGAAACAGAGATCTTAATAAACAACTGCAGAATATTTTAGCAGGGTTGAGTGAGTGTAGTAGGTTCCCACTGTTGTGTTTCATTGAAAGTATGCATCTCATTTCCTCAGCTCCGTGTTTAAAGGCTCGGCGGTGTGCGTGTACAACATGGCCGACATCCTCACCGTCTTCAACGGGCCCTTCGCTCACAGAGAGGGCCCCAACTTTCAGTGGGTGGCCTTCCAGGGGCGCATCCCTTACCCAAGACCCGGCACTGTGAGTTAATTTCTAGACCATTCATTCATTCATTCATTCATTCATTCATTCATTCATTCATTGGTTATTTCAGTGCAGGATTCGAAACCCAAATTTCGAGACTGTCCTCCCTCGAAAAACTACACCATAGGTTGTTTGTACAAGCAGCAATTACGACCCATACTTAGGTTTATTGTTATGTGGCGCCCTCTAGTGGCCGTAGTAATTATAACAGGAGCAAAGCAGGAAGTCACATAACGTAATATTAAAACTGGGAAAGTCAATTTAGGTGGTAAACAAACACAGGACTTTCCTGTTTTAAACTAAAAGTCAACATTGAGTTATTTTAACTTTACATAACAAACGGAACTACGTCACATTCTACCTCACATGCGTAATTACGTCATGTACTTACGTACGGAAATGTAGTAGCGTAACAAATGATTTTAACCCAAACCACAATCTTTTACTTAACCTAAATAAGTATTTTTGGTGCCTAAACTTAACCAAACTGTGACTGTTTCACAACATTAACATTGTTTAAAACTGGCCACGAATAAAACAATTTGCACGAGTGAATTACACATAAAGTCAATGTAAAGACGCGATTAGACTCGACTTCTTGCCAGGCGACGTGCTCATTCGCTGGAGTTGAAAGATCTGAACTTCAGCGGTGAATGACGCGAGTAACTCGTGCATATGAAGCCAGTCAAAACAAAAGACTCCAGCGTACAATCTCGCACGAATAAAGCAAGTAGATTATTTTATTCCACTCCTGTGGGTCGTATTAGAAGGTAGCGACAAACGACCTATGTGGTCATATGGTTTGGAGGACTTGTATTACCAGCCTGTCAGTAAATTTTATAACATTACGAAAAGAAAAGGAAAATATATTTGCCATCTGTAAACATAATAAACTACAATATCCTTGGTACTTCACAAATTGATGTGTGAAATGAATAAATACATGAAAAAATAACAAAAGTCCCCAATATTGACCCTTGTGGGACTCCATTTTTAATGTTCATGCATTCAGATCAATTATCAAAAAAGTGTACATATTGTTGTGTATTATCTCAACAACTACCACGTATAAACTATCCTACATAAAGTACTACATGTACTGTCTTTATACTCTCGTGTCCTTTCTCCAGTGTCCCGGTGGAGCGTTCACTCCTGACATCCACACAACGAAGGAGTTCCCAGACGACGTGGTGACCTTCGTGCGGAACCATCCCGTCATGTTTAACCCCATCTACCCGGTGGGGAGGAGACCTCTGGTGGTTCGGACCAACGCTGACTACAAATACACGTCCGTGGCAGTGGACCAGGTCATGGCTGCCGACGGCAACTACCAAGTGCTCTTCCTGGGCACAGGTATGAATGTAGAAAAGGAAATAGAGTCTGCACACTAGATTATGCTCCCGGTAACATATATTTATTAAATTACAACCACGGCGACGTTTCGAGGTTTCACAGTCTCAAAA
>JAOVVB010029254.1:0-15678 GCA_028570985.1 Heterobranchus longifilis
GTGGTCATGTAAACAGAGTGCAGTGTCATTCATCTTACCAGTAGGGAGTTCCGATAAAAGACTTTCTTTTGGCTACGGAGGCGCTGATCTCTGCTGCCACTCCGAAATCAGCTGGAAGAGAAGAGACAGACGGGGTCACAGCGAGGCTGACTGCCTGTCATCCATTATGGATGGTCTGTTTAAGCACACTTGATGAGTGTCAGTAGTTAAAGAGGAATTGCAGATGTGCATGTGTGTGTGTGTGTGTGTGTGTGTGTGTGTGTGTGTGTGTGTGTGTGTGTGTTCAATATTGACCCAGTTTCACGTCTCCTCTCTCTGTCAAAAGGATGTTGGCTCCCTGCAGAGAACACATGATAACCCACAGTATAATAATGTATCACAATTATACAGTAACAACTTCACAAAGTTAAAAAAGGCTGCTGTACCTTTATGTCTCTGTGCATTTTGCCATCTTCGTGCAGGTGATACAAACCCTGGAGAGAATGATCAGAATGAAATCAGCTGAGCGTTGTGCAGATGTCGTGTATACATATGGCTGTCAAGCATTGCACAGGTGGCAGGCAGGGCCGGATTAACCTGTCAGGGGCCCCTAACTGCTGGAATACAGGTTTGCTTTGTGTTTCAGGTGACATGTCAAATGCTGTTTTCATTTTCACTTTTAGAAATGAGCATTTTCATTTTGACTTAAATAATGCTTGCATAAATGGAAAATCAGGTTACATTTTTTATATTGCATTTTAATTTTCAAATTTGAATTAACATTTGAATATTGTCCACTGCACAGCGGGGTACGACTTCAAAAATGAAACGTCAAACAGCTTTTTTATTTTTATTTTACCATTTTAATAAAATGGGCTTACATATATTAGTGTGTTCTTATGCTATTTATTAATTTATTTCAGATGTAGCTAATATGTAGGTGCAATTACGTTGGTTATACTGATCAATATATTTAAGTTGAAATAAAACAACATTTCATATTTTAAGCTAAGTGTAAATCAAAAACACTTACAATCTTAGTTTAAATGACGTAATGTAATAATGTATAGTTGTGCACATAAAACAAAAAAACATTTTGAAGGCAAGAAATGAGGCAAAAGAAAAGTCAAAAACCAAAAGTACACAAGAATGCTTGTACATCAAGTTAGACTGGGATTTCTTCCTTTTTAATCCATTCTTATTTGTAGTCTACAAACCTGATTACCCATCAGACCGTGCGGTGAGCAGAAGGTCACTCACTAACAAACTACAGACAGTCGGGCACGTTGTGCTGCAGCAACATTTACCTCTGCAGTATAGTTAGTGGTCTGGCGGGGTTAAATACTATTTAGCTCTTCTGTGGCCGGGAAAAACACATGAGTCATTCTGTCGGCAGAGTATCTTTAGAGATTTCACAATGCAACAGCAACACAAAGAGCCTTACCTGCAGGGTTTCTCTGCACACGTACGCTATCTGTTTCTCCTTTAATGGGCCCGTCACTGAGAAGAACACTTTGATTAATAGCACATAGAGCCTGCAGGTACTTTTCTAAGAATAGAGTCCAACTGGCTTTTCAGAGCTCGTTGTGCCCATTTCCACATCTGTTTTACAGTAATTATACTAAAATGAACGTGGTGATTACAGTCTGACATTTTGGGAAACATGTCTGTCTAACTCAGAGTCACATCATGAAAAGATCCATTGCATCTAGAGATAGTCCAGCACATGTTTCACAGAGCATAAAGATTAGAGTCAGTCTACGGACTGTTAGTCCAGGTAGCTTTAGGTTATGTGTTACATTTTGTGTTTCACATATCTGCTTATAAATGTGATGTAATGTCCCTCATCAGACTGCATCCAGAAGACGTTAAAACTTGTTTTTAAAAGTCTAAACTTTCTGAATAACTTTCTCTCCATAAAAGCTTCAAAATTCACCAGCGGAGTATTTACTGATGGATTTCATATCGTAGAACAAAACGTTAACATCTCTGAAGCTTGTATTAACCACAGACCTGATTTCAGACGTCTAAACAAAAACACATTCAAAAAACACATCGACTTCCAGACGAGGTGCAGAAATACTAACACATTCCCACATATTGGAATTACAAACTTCGGCACCCTATCTCTGTTGAGAGTTGCACAAACATGTGCAGTACTGATCAATGACAGCTGCATGTGCAGAACTTGCGTGTGTGTAGAACGGATCGTGTCTCCGGTACGGATCGGGTCGTGACAGAAGTAGAAACGATGCTTATGTAACTTTGTCGAAACAACTCCAAAGCGGTCATATTTACGCTGTATCTTCTATACTTAGAAGGTTTTTTTTTGCTAAGCTAAACAAATTCTTGTATGGCACAGACAGGAATTAGGAGCAGTTTTCCCATTCTTCCTGTGCCAACATGGCACGAATGTCACATTATCTACTGGACACACAGATTTGTTCTTTTGTTTCTTATCCAGAGCAAGGTGAAAAAGATCACATGGTAATGCAGCACTTTTTAAAAGGAGCTGCAGATAATAATAACATTGGATGTAACACAAGGCCTACATTTAGAATTCTAAAAAAAACATTTGTATTTATACCGTGGTACATATCCTGAAGTGACCCCCCACCGCAGTACTCCATGCAGATCCACAGCTTGGTGTTCCTGGAGAGAAACACACAACGTTTATCTTGGTGTTTGACATGAAACACTCACAAGTACACTCCCTAATATTCTGAATTTAAACTAACGCCCACAAACACACACACTATCATTCACGAGCTGCCGTGCCAACTCTCTATCTGAGCACTAGAAAGAGTGGGAGAGGAATCCGGCAGCAGTGCGGGGAAAAAGAAAAGTCAAATTCCACATATTTAAGTCCACCAACAATCCCAGGAATTCCACACATCTGCAGAAGACTGAAAACACACAGCACCTGTGGTAGCTGCCGAAGTACGCCACGATGTTTTTGTGCTTGCACTCCTTCATCATCGTGATCTCCTGCTGGATGGACGTGATGTCATCACCTAAACAGACAGAGAGTTGAGTGTCTTCTCACAACAGTCTGCTGCTAGTGGACAATTATAGACCATAAAGTGTCGGTTAGACTAGTGGGAGAGCTGAGGCTGATATACCATTCACTCAGCATCACTGTATATAGGAATGTTATGAGCATTATGATATCATTATGAACCAGCAGGACGTGGAACACACCAGGGTCCAGCTTGACGATCTTGATAGCTGCCAGTTCAGACGTCCTGATGTTACGAGCCTGAAAGGGATGGAAAATATACAGTGCTCAGTGTAATAAATAACCATATACATTATACCCTGCTCTTTTAGTTTCTCACAGGATGTAAGGTCAAGCAAGGTCACACACAGACTAGGGTTGTCACAATACTAGAATTTATACTTCGATACCAATACAGAGAAAATATGCAAGCTTCAATACCATTTTCGATACTTTCGATGTCTGAGGGAGTGCAAGAGCACTTTAAACATTTAGGCAAGATAAAAAAAAAAAATTAAAAACTGGTTTCTCCACAGTGTAAACAGACGTTCTGCTGGTATCGATATATTCAATACAGTTGCAAATTAGTATTGTATCCATTTTAAAATGTTTAGTATCGAGCAAGTATTGAAGTATTGATATTTTTGACTAACACAGACACAAAACTGTAACCAGAAGGGCCGGGTCCAAAACCATATTCAAAAGCCAGTAAACCTAAATAGCCATTTGAGTTAGCATCACTGAATCTCTTATACATACAATGTTCAAGGACTTTTGCATTGTTTGAGACGAGAGTTCATCAGTATCCAGGCTTCTGTCCCACATTGGTTTTAGTGATATTTGTGTTTTGGTAAAAGACCACGGGCCAGTGGTCGGATTCAAACCCGCTGCGGTCAGGACTCAATGTTTGTAAATGAGACGCACGCTCCACCAGGAGAGCTACAGAAGCACCCCACCTTCTGCTGCGCAACTGAAGCAGCTGTTGATCACTTGTGGCCCCTAAGAGCCGAGTCAGCAGTCAGTGACGGAGGATGAATGTACACTATTTATATATTTATATATGCACATATTAATATATGTGTGTAATATTAAGCCAGACAGACACAAACACATGCACACACACACTCATGCACACACGCATGATCTGCGTTGTGCCTGGCGGAGATAAAAACAACCTGTACAAACACACACGCTCACGTCCACGCTCTTAATCGTGAACATGAGCAATAAATCTGTGCAGTTATGAGGGCTTGCACATCTCAAAAAAGTAAGAGATTTAGGATAAGAATACACATATTCTTGCCATCGTTCAAGTCCGTAGTTGTTTGATTTATCACATGCAACATTTTCCAGAGTATGAAGACATTAAGTCGTGGCTGGAGCTCTGCCACCGGCCTGCTCCATCATGATAGGAAAGCCTGGGCATAAATCCAACAGCTCAGTATGCTGTCCTGATGATGAAGACTTATAATTAGTTCAGCCTCCTGTCTCACCTTGGCTTTAACCTTGTATGGATTCCAGAGCACAGGAATCAATACAAACAGCATTAGCACAGAGACCTCTTCCCTACAGGCCCCAGGTGAGACTGACAGCAGCACCACTTACTACAGACGTATTCTTTCACTGTGTGGTTAAAAACTAGCTTTACTGATTTACAGATTTACCGCAATCTGGCGTGTCTTCTGCTCCCCACACGGAGGGGCTTAAAGCCGCAACGTGATGTAAATAGTACACCAGTTTTCGTGTGTTTCGCGTGTCATCTCTATGAATTTTAACCTTTTTGCATTTAAACTATAACGCTTCAATATGGTTGCAGTTTTAAACACATGATTAACATTGTGAATTCAAACAAAACGTGTGTTTAGGCAACACAACTACTTGGTTAGGTCTCGGAAAACATCGTGGTTTAGATTAAAATAAGTATGTTTTTTTTTAAGGTAAATTAAATTACGTATGCAAGTTAAATACTCAATGTAAATAAGTTAACAGTGAGTTTTGGTTTCATGCGGGACACAAAAAAACGGTCTCCTAGGTAAAAGCCTTGTGTGTGCTTGACTCATCCATCCACCTCCCTACACTTTTTATACTACGTCACCTCACTTCCGGAGCAGTTTCTCTGAGTCTACAGCTGCTGATGGGTTTACAGCTGAAAGTCGGGTGCGGCTACATGGCGGGAAATGACACACGTAAAACAAAATAACACACAAAATGCCATTTCATGAGGCCGGGCTGCATTCTGACAAAAATCACATTGAACTTTTCATTTGCGATCAACTATTCAACAAACTAGCTATAATATAATTGTACAGTGATGAGCAGCAACCAAGCTGTCAACAATACAACAATGTACCCAGATGAATATTAACTGCACAATGCATTGTTATGAATAAATGTTGCAGTCAGTTCCCATTCACTCCACTGCCATGACCCGAGGTGTAAATGTGATGTACAGTTGGACAGAATCTGAGGAAATGCTTTGGTTTTTTCACAGTACTACATCAGAGGTGACGGAGGGGATGTTGTTTTTGAAGCAGGTACACTGTGTTTTCAACTTCCTCTATTCTTCCTGGGCATCGACAACAAATGAGGCAGCCGCCAGCGGGATAAGCAGGTTGCCTCGACACAACCTGTGGCTTGGTTGCAGTCACTTCCTGTTTTCTTTCCTGTTCTACTGCAGGGCTTCCTGTGACTACAGTGATAGTAATGTCTCTGAGATGATTCTTACACAGCCATGCCTGAAATAACAGCACTTTAGGGTTGCATACAAATTTGGAGCGGAAGCTTCACTGCACTTTGATTCGACACCCAAATGGCTGAGCAAGAAATGACATACAGTCTTTGGCCAAACTGTAATTTCTTCATAATGAGACCACCCTCTTTCCTGTTGAATGCAGATGTAAAGCACGAGGCATGACGGCCTCGGAAACAAACGATGTTTAACCCCAGAGACCTGCAGGGTCCATTTGTTTAAACGGACTGTATAACCTGCTGTGACCTCCAGGAGAATCGCAGCCTCGTGAAACTTTACAAACACAAACTAGAGACACAGGACATTCAGAGGATGCTTTCCTATGTACACTGACATTAAGGGGGTTTCTGAGCAATTTCCAGAACACAAGTGCTCACCATCCAATCCGATTTTTTCTGTGGTGTTCCTCAAGGTCTTGGGGGTATTTCTGAGGGATTTTTCAATTTTTGAGTGGTCAAAAATTGTTACATCTTGCACTTATGAAAAATGTATAAAAACGTATGAGCATGGGAATGGTCATCATATACTTCCATCATAGTGTGCTAACTTGTACACTCTAAAGTTTCAAAATTGGAATAGGCGTCTAACCAAAACAATATTTATCACAGACTATGACTATAAAAACTTGAGCTGCACTTCAAATTCATCTTTAGGTTCCCAGACGATGTATACTGCTGTATGTTATATACTGCTGACGTGGGCATTTGTGGTGAATAATATCCATCCCAATATGCTGTCAATCATGAGATCAGTAAACCGCTTTCACAACTTTAAAAGTGCAACATTAAACAGCACTTCCCATAAATCACGCATGCATCAACCTTATGAAATCATTTATTAGGACACTTCAAACATAGTTCTGCGTACAGTACAGAATACTGAAGTACGATACTGACGCTTCATGCTGCACCACTTTACCAGTGGTGACGCTAATAACTAAACCCACATGCAACAAACAGATGCCACTTCTAACAGGAATGCAAACACTTGCATCGGGACGTTTCTCTCTGGGTTTTCTGACTCTGCTGACAATGCTTTCACTTGGGTTGACTCAGAAAGAAATCAAAAGTTTTCCCCAAAATATTGAACTATTCCTTTACATGTACCAACATGCACTGCAGGCCCTTGTGGCCATGGTATGCATGATGATGCACTCAGACAGAAAATATTGGAACATGGTTTCACCTTCACCTTGTCTGTTATTTTCTTGTATCTGTACACCTCACTGTGCACACATATTTGTGATATAGTGGTATTATTATAGACACATTCAGACGTCTACAGAGTATTTTTCCACCTCTCGAGCACCGGTGCTTCTCTCTGAGAAAAGTTCCCGTTCTGAGCACAAAAACTGCAACTGCCTTGTGAAATGTGTCTCAGCAGCAGTATGATTACACGGTGCACAGTCTAACAAGCTGTTTTGACAGTGCTTTATCATCTTGACTTTGTAATTAACCTCCACAATACGTGATATGAGCTGCTCTTTATGCTCAACTCTCATGTCGCACAGCTAAAATCTAAATGTGTGACCAATCAACATCAGCATAGGCCAGAGAAATGGTTACGGTCTTCAGTGTTGCATTAACAGATTTATCACAGATAACTGAGGTTCAGGAACAAGGCCACGCTTTTCTCCCCATCATTAAATCACCTGCGCCTCACTAATTAAACCACCTGTGACTCCCTAATTAAATCACCTGTGCAGGCCTATATAACCAGGCCTAACCCTCTCTCCCCGTTTGTCTCAGTTTTCACGACCCTCCCTCCCCCCCCGACCCTGTTCTTTTCCTCTCTCCTCACTCAGCAGGGCGCTGTCGCGGCTCGACCCTCTCGGCTCGCGGCAGGAAGGACCATCGCCTCACTTCCAGGCGGTCCTGGACTGGAACCCCGGGGGGTTGATGAAGCTGGAAGCTCATGGAGGCGTAACCCCACTCTGAGTCTCGACCCCGGGGGTCCAGACGCTCCAGCCACACCACGACTCAGACCAACTTCGTCCGACCCCATTTGTCCCCGGAAAACGACCCTCATTCCATCCCGCTCTTAATCATCCCTCTCCTGGACCCCGTTCATCCCCCTCTCTTATCCTTCTCATATTCTCTACCGATTCCAAATCAACTCTTTTAGACTGTACTTTGGCATGGTAACACGTAATAAACTGCTCCAGTTCATCAGAATCACTGAAAAAAAGGTTTCTCATCTAATTTGGCACCACATTCATGCCAATCTAGGGTTGAATGCCTGGTATTTCCAATTACTTTTCATGCTAAAATGGCAGCTTACAGTGCTGTATGGCAAAAAAAAAAAAAAACTTCCATTTGAATCATCACCAGACTGAAGTCAGAGACTTCACTTGAGAAGAGAAACCCTCTCCATCAGAGCCACAGGAGGATCTGGATCATGATTAATAAAAGGATCACACATGAGCTGAGTTTCCTCTGAATAATAGCAGTATAATGCGAGTCCATTGAAAGCCCACATAGTCACATGTCCAGAGGTTTCACCAAACCCACCAACAGCAGCAGTGTGGGAGTGATAATGTGCTATTGTCCGTCACTGTATGTAGCGCTGTTCCCATTCACAGCAGACACACAGGCTGCAGATGTTAGTCATGCAGCCATGGTTCAGACTGTCGGCTCAATACTGCTCATGTCAGAATGTATGACCATTTTGACCACTGACTTATGATTTATGACCAGTTTTAATCTGCAGTTTGTCCCCATCTAAAGGACTTAGAATCATCTGTCAATCAAAGCGTGTTGCTCAACCGATAAACTTAAGGAGAAGTAAAAAAAAGTGTCTATCCATAACATATAAAAAAAATATGTTTTTTTTCTAATTTGCAATTTAATTATTTTGGACCAAAAGTAATGAAATTGTGGGTAACCTTGTTTGCTAACTATTCGATAATCAGAAAACACTGCTGTTATGTTTATTTTGAAGAAGATATCTGTGTCAACTTTGAGGGCCCCTGATCCTGAACGGTTGGTCATTGTGGTTAATCAAACCACATTCTAACACTCTCCCCTTGTCAAAACCTGGTGCACTACCCAGAATGCAACTCTCCACTGACACTTATAGTAAAGCAAAGATGAGGAGCTACAGAGGTCTGGTAAGCTCACTTCTTTCTAACTCCACACCTCCAGATTTTCTCACCAAAAAGAGTAATATTTATCGAAAAAAAAAAAAAAAAACATTCCAAATTAAAGCTTCACTTGAAAAAACACAACTTATTAAAGCTCTTAAAGATAGCGACAGATAAGAGGAAAAACCTGAGTGGAACACAAAGGCTCACTGCTGTGTTATGTTATGACCTTCACATTCATAGTCTGACTTCACACACTTGAAGAAAAAATGACAAAAAGCACTGAAGCTATCCTGCAGTCCTCACTAACACACTAACATCCATCTGCATGTAGGCAGAGCAGTTTCTGAGCTGCTGTAGCACTGACTGAATGTTCAGCACAGAACATAACGTGCACAGTTTGGCAGACAAACCACTGAAAATAAAGTGAAAACACACTCATGGGAAAGAAAATAGCTTGAAACTGTAAAGAATTCTACAACAAGCAGGTGGGACATTTGTACCCCATGTTTCTGATCTGGGGTGTAAAAAAAGAAACAATACAAATTCTTGTGTTGCTTCTGCAGGATGCACAAGGCACCGGGGCGGGTCAGCAGCACAGGATGTTTGCATCCTGACGCTCAAAATCATGACGTGAAAAGAGACGTCAGGAGCCACTTTTCTACTGAATACAGGACAATATACACTGTGATGAGATATACAGCCAGTCATCAGAGATTTTGCAATACTGCTTATATTGTGATATCTAACCTTTTGACATCAAGTGCTTTGATTTGTCAGATATAGGGCTGAAAGTAGCCATTATTTTCATTATCAATTAATCTGCAAATTAATTGTCTCAATTAATTGATTACTCATACAGTGTATGCACTGATAAAAAGTAGTGAAAAATGGCATTTGCACGGTGATGCCTTCAACTTCAAAAACTTCAAAAGCAGAAGCTGGGCTCACGTAAGATCTGATATTTTTGCTTGAAAAGTAACTGAAATGAGTTAGTCGATTAATCGATTATCAAAATAGTTGCAGATGATTTTTTTTTGTCCATCAATTAATCTGCGAATTGTTGCCCCTCCAGTCAGGTATTTCAATTCCCAGACTCCCTGTTTGGTTAATTTCCCAGATAATTAGAAATACTATAATATAATATATGCCAATATTGCAATATAAAATAACATGGTGATAGGAGATTTTATTGCCCACTCTTATGAAAACAACACAAACCTGTGGCACAACTCATGCAACAGGCTGGTACTGTGAGAAAAACCTGCCTGTGTACAAGGGATACATGAGCTACTGGGTTTCTTTAAGAGCGCACACACACACACATACACACACGCGCACGCACACACACACACACACACACACACACACACACACACACACACACACACACACACTTGTATACATCTCCTTTAAACTGACTATTTCCCACAGACTATTTTCCCAATGAATTTAAAGCATTATAAGTATGTTTCCTTTTAAAGGCAACATTATTGTTTGACACTCTGATACAGCTGATTGTGTGGTCTGCAGGAGAAATGGGAATTTAACCCTTACAGAGGCAATAATTATAATTTCAGTCCTGATAAATCTCTTGATATCATGCCTCAGGTTATCAAAACCCTCCCATATGCAGCACTGCATCAGGTACTTCTCCACATGATGGCAGGAAGTGGAGCACCCTGTCGTGTGCAGAGAGAGAATCTCTGTTCTTCGTTTTTTTTTTGGTTTTTTTTTCTGTCTGTGCTGCAGTGAAAACACGAGAAAATGTTCTTCGCACTCACCTTGAACACATCTCCATATGTGCCGCACCCGATCCGGTGAATTAACTCGTAGTCATCCAAAGGGTCCAGGAATGACACCCCTATCCTGTCCATGTTTGGAGACACCTCGGGGTGCTGTGGTGGGTGAGCCTGGCGGGCTTTCTACTCACACATCCCAGCAGCTGTTGTTGTTGTTGATGTTGTTGTCCGGGGAAAAAACAGAAAACACACACTGACTGACTGATAGCTGGGTAATGGGGACTAATTGGAGCTGACTAATTGCTGGTGTGATCCGGCTGGCAGACACCGACACACTACAGGCGTCTGTGAGCAAATAGTCCCGAGAGGTGTGGAGTCACATCACGCATGAGCGAAGATACTGCACACTGTAAAAAATCTAAAACAAGTCGTTTACCTCTGCAAGCTCAACTGTGTTGTCGACCTTCACTTTTATGCTTTTTGTTTGTCAGAAAGTCAGTCATTCCAGTCCATTCAATGAAAATATATTAGATATAATAATATAAGAGGAATATAAAAAGTCTTATAGAAATAATTAAAAATAAGAAAAGAAAAAAAAGTCACAGACTTCTTCAATTAAACATTTCTAAATAAATTTTGTTCACTGACATAGTTTTCCTGTTTGTTACAAAATTCAGAGACTCAAAATAATACTCAATGTCTGTCATAATAGTTAATAATAATAATTCACCTAGCAGAATAAAAAGGTTTA
The DNA here is from genome assembly GCA_028570985.1 of Heterobranchus longifilis. NCBI lineage: Eukaryota > Metazoa > Chordata > Actinopteri > Siluriformes > Clariidae > Heterobranchus > Heterobranchus longifilis. Next base: position 11,302 of record JAOVVB010029254.1, read on the forward strand.
CCATGGTAGATATATCGTTATCTTTGTATCCAAAATAGGTGACAATATTCTTACCTTCAATACTAATTGCATGCAAAGTTTTGTTAAACTCTAGTTTAACTAGTCTTCTGTATGTATTACAATAGCGACTGAAAAGGCAGACGGGATCATAATGCTTGTATATGCCTATCCTACATTTTAATCAATTTAAGCCCTCCAGAAAATAATAAATAAATATTATTGCACTAAAAAGTCACAATTTTGACATATCATCTCATAATATAGACTTAGTGTGTCATGATTTAAACTTAAAAATGTACAATACGTTTATGACTAAATACCTGGAATGACATTCCCATCATCCTCAGCTTTACTTTGTCGTGCTAATTATCACCTTTATCACATCACATGATAAACTGCGGTGGTGAAAATGGTAAATATAGGCTAATTGTAAGATATAAGTTGAAGAATTTGACCTATTTTCTCATATTGACTTAGTATCGCATAAAGTCGACATTCTGATATATTAACTAAATAACTGACAATAATATAGATATGTTAACTAAAGGTAAAGTCTAAATTTCGACTTGTCTCAATATTTGCATGGAATCATTTTCACATAATTTTGACTGAACTACTTAGTATGACATAATCCTGACCTAGCATTTCATAACTTTGACTAACAAAGTCAAACAATTAAAAAAAAATGTTTATTGCAAATATTTCATATTTTTTGCTCTTTGTGGTGGGAATGGGCTTATTCTATACTATTCGTAGTTGATTGTCTTGTATCATATATCACATCCATACCCCACATTCCTTTGAATCTATGTCTTGGTTAATAAAGTTTTGTTGTGTGTATTTGGACGTGTGTTGTGTGCCTATAGATTTATGACAGAATAGAACTGAACTACATACTGTAGTGTCTCATATACATCACTGCTAAACCATAACTGCATGACAGAAATACAAAAGTTTCACTTTCAAACCGTTTTTCTCAGCACATCCTCCTTCTTGCTCCTCATTTGTCAAATTAATGCACAGTCCACTCATTTATGCTCTTATAGTCCCACAAAATTGTTACAAATTGGGTTGCATAGATCATCCACAGAAAGCAGGTCTCCTCCTCTGCAGAGGTGCACCATTGCTTTCCTGCTGAATGTAGAAAATACGTAGTACAAGCTGAAACACTGTTCAGCCTGACAACATGTGGCCGTATACATATAATACACGTCAACATATTACATTTCCATCAGGCCTTTATTACTTGCAGATACAAAAACAAGAACAAAAACCACAAGTCAAGCAAATAGGATGTAGCAGGGCCACCTAATGTGGCTCCGTCTCAACAGTGCATGGTCTTCCTGGTCTTCTCTAATCATTAGAAATAGGCCTAGCTTAGCTATTCTCAAAACTAAAGGCCACCTACTTTAGAAAAGAACAAAGGCAAAGTAAGGCAACATAGAGCTAGCAAGAAAGAAGCTGTCGGTAGAGCAGAAGTGGACAATGTTACACAGTAACTATCCTAAATTAATCACTTCCAAGGCTTCAGTCGTGGACAGGTTCCTAATATTTACACATCCGTACGTTGTATTCTGGTCGTCCTCGTAACTTTGGCTTCGAACACATGAAAGTCAATGAGAAGTTTATAGTCAGTGTGCAATTGGCTGCCAATTAAAAACACAAACTAATGATGAATGAGTGCTTACAATCTATCAAACCAGGCAGTTTTTTTTCTGTTAAATAAAAATGAAATGTTCACTTCGTCAGTTCAAACCTGATATGTGACGCTTTAACTTCAGCATACAAGTCAAATATATTGCTGGAACGATGGGGATACTGACGGAACTGGACCTCTGGATGAAAACACTGGTAAAAAGTTTCACAAACAAAAAGCTTTAGAGGTTAATCGGGTGTCCGTGTTGCTGTTCACAGTATGTCCTACAGAGTCTCAACTCCTCCTCACAACAATCAAACATGTCTTAGAGTGACTTGCGCTGCCGCTTCATGAAGGACATGGAGTAATCCCCGGATGGCGTGCTCTTCTGCCTCTTCATCTGGACCTGTGACTGGGCGGTGAGCTGCAGCTTGATGGCGCTGGAGTTCACCTTGGCTGCGCACAGCAGCTCCTTCATGCCCTTCATCTTCTCGCTCTGAAAGGCGACCACGGGACCGGCCGGGGAGGGGGACGCCTGCTGCTGGGACGAGGGCGAAGAGTCCGGGCTGGGGGACTTGGGTTTTCCTTCGGCGTCTCCGCCCCGCAGGCCCTGGGAGGAGCGCCGGCGGCCCCCTCCCTCCCCCACCTTCTTGGGCGGGGCTGCAGGTGCAGCTGCTGATGGAGGCTGGGTGGATGGGGAGGTGGGGGCAGCAGAAGGAGGAGAGCCCTGCTCATCCAGCTTCGACTCTCTCCTGGGACCCCGTCTACGGCCCTCCCGGGGGTCGTCGCTGGACATGTCGTCATCGTCCTGAGACTCTGGCTCTTTGGTGATGATCGACACCTTCTGACGCACCTTTGGAATCAGACCACACACTCATATTTAGCCACAAAGCATCGACACTAGGGCTGCTGCGATTAGTCGGCGAAATCGATGACGTAGACGCTGAAAATGCAGACACCAATATTTTAAACAGACATGTTATTTTTAATATTTTCCTTGTTAAAAAGCTTCAATTCATTCGTATGTTTTTTCTTCAAAATCTCTATGTAATTGCTGCGTCAGGACGTCAGTCGTTTTTGGCTGCAGTCAACGCTACAGTTTAAGAAAAATGGTGGCTGCTGCTGAGTCCGAGATGAGTCAGAGATTTCTGCCATTATTTTAACTGATAGTTTGGATATTTTGAAGTGGGGTTTTATGATGTACTTATACAAAGTCACTGTCTGCATTAAATTAAAATTAATTGTTTAGATTAATCGACTAATCAGTGAAATAGTCAGCCACATCGGGCCTCTCTCCTGCAGTTTGTGTTGGCTGTGGTCATTTTGAAGGCAGAGCTATTCTGGGATTCTCACCTGAGCATCAAAGCGGCTCAGAGACTGCACCAGGTAGGTGGCCCAGCCCACATGAAGGACCGGCGTGGGGCTGCCCTCCTCCCATTTACAGATGCCATCATAGAAACACAGCAGGTGGGCAAAGCATTCTGGGTCCTGAAGTGCTGAGAGGGCTGCTGCTTGCTTGGGGTGCTCCTGAAATCAGATTTGTTTGTTATACAGCTGGGACCACATGCATAAACGATACAGACACACAAAAAACCATATGTACACCTTTTCCCACACGTAAACTTATAAAGGAAGAAATGCAGTGAGGATGTGCACCTCACGCAGACTTCAGACCACTGACACAGTTTTAACTGAGATAGCTGCAGGTGAAATGATGAGGAGATTGAATATCAGTTGAGAGACAGGTAACATTGTTTTTAGGTTGTTTGCCAATTTCACTGATTGTGCTCAATCAAAGGCGCATTTATAAACTTAATTAGATTTTACGATGATACGGATGCTAAAGATAGCCACAGCTGTGCATCATGACAGCAGCAGCCTTGTCATATTTCTCACTGACAGGTCTAATGAGTGGTGGGAGCAGGGCACAACTTTCGATATGTAAACGCATATTTAAGAGCACCATTTATGGCGAACGGTGGGTGTGGAAATAAGGCTTGTGCACGTGCACCCAGTTCCACAATAACTGAGATTTATAAAACAGAATAAAGCGTACGCACAGCCTTTTGATGAAAAGAACGTGCATGCATATTTCTGTCTTTGTTCGTACACCAATGCATGTGGCTCCTGGTGTTAACATGCGATATTAATGCAGGTGTAAGAATTTATTGCAATCTGAATGTTACCTGATCGGCCGGAACACATCTAGAGGTGCTGACATTTTGATCAAGTGTCGTTCCGACGTGTCGACTATATTCTATATGATCTCACTCTAAACAAGTCGTTTGTTTCAGTCAGCTAAACAACAGTTCCATCTGGCAGTTAGTGGATGTAACAACTTCTCTCTACACGGGAACTACTTTATGTGGTGCAATCTGTCTTAATTCAGGGATCCAGATATTTAATCTGCAGGATTGCAGCCCTATTCTGGCTGGGAATACTTGCCTTGTCAGCTCCTTCTCCTCCCTCTCCTCCCTCCCCGGCACTCTCTGCAGCAGCAGCTGTCTCCTTCAGCAGAGTGGGGATAACATCGTTTGCAATGTCAAAGAACTCCTTGTAGATCTCCTCGTCCTCACGGAAATAGTTATAGCTGCGAGAGCAGGTGAGAGGAGAAGGACTTTTAATAACAGCAAGGCACAGTCCTGTAAATATTCCTGGTACATCTCTTTCTAAACTATGCAGCTCTCACACAGGACATACTGTTTACATGTTCCTATTGTAATATTCCTTATTGCAATATT
>JAOVVB010029269.1:0-15678 GCA_028570985.1 Heterobranchus longifilis
AGCAAATAATGAATAAAGACAATATCAATAAAGATGGTTTTTCGGTGGCAAACAGCGTCTTCGGCTGGAGTCCGTCTCCGCCTGATGTTGGGTTCAGATCAGGTGCTTTGGAAAGCTTTGGCATATGGTTGAAATAATTATCATGCTCATCAAACAACTGGATGGCCACTTGTGTTTTGTGACAATGCTCCCACCAGAGCAGAAAAAATGAATTATGGGATAGAGTTGATCAATCTGAATTTTAATGCGAGTGGTGCTCAGCATGATGCCAGGCGCAGAAGTGTAAACCGCCTCGAATGCTGGAATAAAATAACGTACAATGTTTAGACCAAATGTGATAATTAAGCCATTTTGCCGTGCAGCTTTTTCAGCCATGGCGGCGACATCTCATCTCATCTTTCGGGTGTATTGCCATGACATTTTGTACAGACATTCATGCTCCCCAGAGGATGAATCAATCAATGTCACTAATCCAGTGAAATGTCTCAACATCTACTGGATAGATTGGCACTAATTGGTGTAGACCACAGACTGTATATAAACACGGATGACATGACAGCTGCCCCAAAGTGAAGCCAAAACATCTCGATCGCCCCCTGGTGGCTGTCTGCGGTATAGAAAATAAGCCCCGCCCCCTCCATGTGAGCAGATTAAATCACATCATATATATATTTTTTTCCCAAAGATGGTTTCTGTCATTTTTATCACACCGATGTTTGTTCAAGTGTTTTTAATTATTTGATGCTATAAAAACGGGGTGATTGACAGCTGTGATTGACTCGCGATTGGTCACGTGGGAGTACGGGCGGGACTTCGATACCGCTACTGCGCAGTCTTGCTCCAAATGACGTACTGATATACTAACCTGGCTCTTGCTAGCCAACTAACAGCAGGCCTGTCCGCAACTAACTCAGTTTCTCTTTCCCTACGTGTTGTATTTAACGTGAATATATGACCCTAAGCTTTGGATGACTGCAGACATCCCTGACTTTGAGGAGTGTTTTGGGGATTTTGACTCACCGCCTGGTCCCGGCTGTTTTCTTCTCGGGGCCTGGTCGCTCGGCTCGCAGGACGCTGCCGAGTCCCCCGCCGGTGTCAGTCCGCCATTTGCTCCGTCCAGCGCGGTCGCGATGCTTCGGGTGAAAATATATGTATATACACAGTTAGTCATGGTAGTGTGTGAAAACCGCTGTCAGTGCTTCGTTCAGTGTTTTTCCTTCATGCGTTCTTCGGCTGCTGCTCCGTCTTCTGACACGCCTCTCTTTCAGTCACGTTCTCCACACGTGTCACTGATCAACGACAAATCACCACGCCCACAAGTGTAACGTTGACCCTGCCTCCTGTTTTCTGTCTAAACCACACCTACTCTACACTTATGTGAAAAAAACCCCAAAAGGTCCTATCGTAACAGCATACATACAATTGGGACCACTTCCTCATAACATTGCAGCTTGAAATTTGACCCTCTTGCACATATATCTGTTGTGCAAGCTTTTAGGATATCCTAGCATTTGACATATGTTTTGGGACATGCTAAATCTTTTTCTGGCATACTAGTGTATGGGTATTGGAATGCACCCTTAGTCTTTTTGCTGGGAACTAAATAATGCTAGAAAATACACCAGCGCTGTGTGCTGACTGTGTCCTCATGAATTATATAACACTATTATAACATACTGCACACAGATACATATCTTCCTGCTGATCATTTCCCAACAGAACAGCTGGTGTTCCCCGAACGTGACTCACTATGAGGCATTTGTAAAACAGTCGGTATAGTCGATAAATCCATATGACAAATAAAGGTTATAATTGTGCTAATGCTACCATCGCTCACTTTAAAAATAGCAACGAGTCCCAATGAGACATAAGAATGATTGTTGGTGCGGATCATTACTTTGCTGCATTGATCACCATTGACTGAGATCACCGTCGACTGCTGTTCTTGTGTGATCAACGAACGGCACCAAAAATGGCTCGTGGACGTACTAATTCTCTATCGATCCCCGAGGTGTTGCGGCGCTGCGTGCCTCCCCTCCACCAGGGAAGGTCATGTGGCGGGGTCAGCCGCTCGCGGACCCGGCACAGATTTAGAGTTGTGATTAAAAGGACGCTTCTCCAGGGTGGACGCCGGAGGTCATGAGGATCGAATGTGGGACTTTAAAGCTTATAGGATGATTTCTCTGACCAGGAGGCTTTTCTGCTGCGGTGCTCAAGGAAACACAACATTCATACCTCTACCACCAAGAGAAAAATTGCTTGTTGTTAGTGCTCTGAGAAACTGAGCTGGATATTGTGCTTTGGAGAATATCTGGGTCCAACTCAGAAAAAAAAAAGCAATGGAAAAATATCTATTTTGCATTTCTTAGTTCCTACATTTCTTTCTCAAGTTTTTTTTTTTTTTTAAATCATGAGCATTTAGCGAAAGGTAGATTTGGTTTTTATGCGTTAAACTGGATGAATAACATTCTTAAAAGATACATTTTAATATAGATACACACTTTGGTCAGAGGTGTCACTGACCCTGGTGATTACTGTCTACAACTGTTTTGGTGCTTAACGTGAATCTATGTAACTTCTAGTCTGGCATCACCACACTAATTCGCAAATGCGTTTTAGTCTGGAACCTCACAGTTCATTTCTCAACGGCGCAGACCAAAATGCCTCTGGACGCAATTGGATAGAGCTACAACCAATCAGAGCAACGAAACGTGACCTACAACCAATCAGAGCAATGCGTTGAGCGACACATGCAAATTGAGATGCCGCTTGGTCTGATAAAATAAAACAAAAGAAATACAATAACATAAGAAAATGCACAGGTGGGATGAAAAAAACTTGTAGGACTTGTAAAAGGAACCCACCTAATATTGAAATTAAAGACAGCTTTACATGCTTGCCACTAATATACGAACATAAATATTTAAAAAAGAAAAAAAAAAAATATATATATATATCTAAAGAGGGATGAAAAAAATACAATTTCCAAGTTTCTCAAATTACAATTAAAATGTGTTTCTGAAAACATTTTAGGTGAGAAATAGGCAATACAATAAAGTCTTGATTGGTATTTGATCAGCCTACTGACAGTTTGGTCTGAGTTTCGTGAGCCTGGTGCGTTACGCTGGACGGACGCTTCGTGACTACATTCTAGCATGACGCGCCTCCGTCAGTTATCATCTTAAACCCGCCCCATATTAGATTTAAACGGTTGTGATTGGATCAACTAGGTCCTAGAAGGCTACTGGAAATCTGTCTGAATGGGAGAGGGGCCGGACATATCTGTCAGAGCAAATGAAACATGAGCTCAGCAGATACGTCTGGTTGGTTCCTACTAGTCTACCAGGAATCTTGTTTTGAGCATAAAAACACAAAAGATAATCATGATACACAGTTAGATATACTTCATTAGAAAACCTGAGATCGTCAACACTGTTTTTGTTAAAATAGTGAGTGACCTCAAAAAGGGAAGGCAACAATGGGAGCCACCACACAAGCAAGCAAGGATTAAACACATATGAGAGTCAGAGGGAAATAAATTCCATTCACTGAGGACGGATCTTTCTGTGAACGTCATTCAAAGACATAAATGTAACTACATTGAAACATTAATTAGGTAAATGCAGTTTAAAAGGACAGGGCATCCTTCTTGTAGTAAGGATGTGCAGATGCCACACCACAGAAGAAATCTTTTGACTATAAATGTGTGCATCACTCCCACCAGTCACACAGAGCAGAATGACAAAGGAACAGAGGGGAAGGATAGACATGGCTGACATTAAAAGGTGTATCTTCTATCTTAGTCCTATGCTGAGAAACAGGGTGTAAGATAGGTATAGGTCACTTCAAGGATAAAGAAATGCCTAGTCAGGGGGCTAAAGCAAACTATCACACCAGACATAACATACCCGGGCTGTCAGGGTCATCTGAACGACAAAGACAAAACACATCATAATCAAAAGGAACAGAACATTTGCTATGGCAGCTATTCCACATGGAGTGGAGCTATTGAGTTAGATTTACCATGCTTCACCTGTTTTTTCTCTCAGTTACAATGAAAATCCAGCCTAAACAGAATCCATAAACCCTTAAATAAATCACTAATATTAGCCAGTTTTAATAACTCTGTCCCCAAGTGCAATTTTAGTCCCTGTGACTTTAGCAAAACATGACAGATTTGTCTGCATAAATTACCTTCTCTCTTTAATAAACAGCTGAATTTGAGCATCAGTTGCGACTGAGGTTGGATTCACTTTATGTTTAGGTTTCCATTCATGCGTAACTGCAGTTTATCTGATATTAGTCTAGATTACTGGCTGAAGAGTGCCTGGAAAAAGTCTTACTGCCCGTCTCCTTTCAGTTTTGGAGATTTGGATCGTGCAATAAGGCAGGCCTGCTCTGTTCTGATTGTGAAGATCTACAAATAATCTGTTTACAACATTTTTGTGTAGGTGGTTACACCGAAACGGGTTCCCTCCCAACACTATTTTGCAGATGCACCGTCGGGGCGTGGTAGCACCCAGGAAGATTGTGATTGGTTTAAGGAAATACAGACAGGCCAGGGAGTTTTTTTTCACCATCCAGGAGTGAAAATGCACTGAATCCAGACTCTAGCCTCCTGTCCTGTCCTAGCTGTGTCCTCTAGCACGGACACAGTGCTGTGGAGATAGGTCTGGCTACGCAAGACTAATCTGATATCAACATTTGAGGCCAAAACCATATATCCTGCAGTTGGTTTGGATTGCTTCTGCTGCATTTACATGGATTCAGGCAACAGTCGACGGCAAACTGCAAATCATTTTAGTGGACAAGAGCAGGACGGTAAAATTAGGTGAGGCCAGCAGAGAATACCAGCAACAGTTAACAGTAGTTACTTTAACATATTTAAACTTTCTGCCATCCTCTGCGACAGAATTTACAACTGGATGTTACATAGATCCCTCACACAGGGAGGAAACAGGATGGATGATACAGACAATGAGAAGCTAATAATTTTGGTGTAATAACAGCCGGAACTATATGATCAAAGCTTGAAATCTTACCGAGATATTACAAGAAGCTACATGCATTACTGAAAAATAGACAAGAAATAATTGTATTTAATATAATTTATTCTATTCTTTGTAAAGAATACAACATCACCATAGCAAGATATCATCATGTGTGTTTTTTGTTTTGCCTCCTGCCATTCAGTCGGACTGTTTGTTTTTCCCGTGCCGTCTAAAAGGTGGTGTCCGTCTACCGTGTGCCTGAATCCATTACTCTTTCTATGTTTGCTTGGAAAAAGACCTGAGACCTGTCTTGCCACATTTTTATGCTTCCAAACGCTACCTGGGCGCACACTTATACCAATGTCCATATAACTACTCAAAAAATGCTTAATCTGAACATAACCTCACCATCAGATAATGGTATAGTAGAATAGAAAAAGACAAATTAATGAGAATGAGTTGCTCATCTCTGCAAATGAAGAACAAAATCTTCAAGAACATGGCAACAATAGTCTGTTTTTGAGTGGATTTTCCTGTTAATCTTGAGAGAAAAACTTTGACATATCCTCAATATTCTCCTATAAAATAGTGCCATATCTGTTTGGCAATCCAGCAGGAAGAAAGTCAGGCTATAAAAACAGATCTACAAACCTGCTTGCTCCATTTCCTCCTCAATATCAATATTGAAATATTCTTTCACCCAAAAAGTCATTTAGACAAAGAAATGAAAACACAAAGACAGAGAAGAACAGACAATAAATTAATTAAATAAGAAGACATAAGCAAAAAAAACTGATCTGTTTACATTGGTTATGGTTTACTTTTTTTAGTGTGTAAGCAATGGCTATTTATGTATTTATGACCAATTAGGATTAGTTAATTATTCTTATTTTAATTATATAGTAGTATAGTTCATTTAATGAGAGTATTCAAATCATAGTATTTGAGTGTAATCTAAATTAGTATGATAAAATTAAAAATCTCTTAATAAACAACTACATAACTGCAAACATGAAGTCAGTGATGAAAAAAAATAAATGAGTGGGTCATGAAAACACAAATGTTGACGATAATGACACTAAATCTTTTTTATTCTTTAAGTTACCCTTTAATTTTGTCAACTCTGTGCTGTACCTGTATGTCCTAAACATTTTACTATAATGTTTCTTATTAGCTGTGAAAGCACACTGAACAACAAGATGACAGAAACGCCACTTTCATGAGGAAACAGATGTGAAAGTGTTGGTGTGAGCCGTGTTGTCCTACCTTTTAAACTGGGGAAAGGAGTTTTCTCCCTTGCGGCCTTGTTGGGGAGAGCAAGATTGGACAGACTGAAACTGGTGCCGTGGTTCTTGTAGAGATTACCTGTAGTGGGAGTGATGATAATACAATCAAAGACAGGAATACACTTTAGAAGATCATGCACAAGCAAAGGTATTATAATTATATAATATATTATTCCCCTGACACATAAAATGGAGAAACAGCTGTTTACTCTCATCAAAACATTGATTCAATGCCGCCTAATCGCTACTCTGGCTCCAAAATTACAAGATGGCGGCGCCCATATCCAGGATATTTTGGCTTCACTTTTGTACAGTGGGAGAAGGGGAGATGCGTCGTCCATCTTTATATACAGTCTATGATCTCCACCAACTCCTGAGTGAAATATCCGTGTCTTTAGCTGCTAAATGCTCCACTGTGTTCACCAGCTAGATGCTGACTTTGTCAGCCGTTTGTCATGCAGGTTATTTTTTTAGAGCTTTTTTGGTGAAAATAGCTGCCTGCAGCAGCTGTAAACAACACTATAAGAGCGCTGTCAGAAGCACAGAGAAAATTGTATGACAAGGTAACTTCATGATCACTCTCATGTAGGCAGCTACACCCACTGTACACTCTGCATTTCAATGCATTTTTCAATTTGTGAGGGGGTGTGTTCAGGCTTAAACTGGGTGTTAAGTCTTTAAGAATCACCCACAGAAATCTGTCCACCTTCTATGTTTTACAAGCTGGACTTAGCTGAAAAGAAATCAAATGAAATTCAAATATTCTTACTGGCAAAGTTCATGAGTCCTCCAAATCCATCATTGCTGCTGTTGGAAATGGTGGAGTTTGGCGAGCTGTTGCGGGAGTCTCCCTCTCCATCAGACTCTCCTGGGAGCCTCAGACTACAGGGACGTAAAGGACGCTGCGGCCTAAAAAAACATGACCAAAAGACATTACCGTGCGCCAGAGACACAGGAAACATATACATACATACATACATGGGAAACTCTCAAGCATTCACACCATAATCACATCACACCACCACAGATTCAAGACCACCATGAATGGAGAGAGTAATTTGGCATGCTGGGTTTTGAGAGAGAACATTGCATGGTTGGTCAGAGAGCCCATTTGAATGATGATGATGCTTTCATTCAAGTGATGAACAAGTTTAACACACTTGTTGCCATTGAGGTTCTGGTTGAATCGAGGGGTGTATGACTCCACTTGCTCTTCTGCATCAGGGTCATCCTCTGAAGGGAAGCCATACTGAGGCTCAAAGTACGGGTTGTCATACTCTTGCTTTTTGTTGGCTGGGTCTGCCGGGCCAGCGTCAGCTGGAGGTCTGAGGAATGGCTGACTGCCCAATCCGGAGACAGGGTTCTGTAAAGAGGCACCTGCTGATGCTTCGACTTCAGGTGCGTCCCCCTGCTCCTGGAAAAATGAGCACACAGATTAATGGGAATTATGGAAGATTAAATATTGTCCTGCTATCCTTCATTTTAATAGAGTGCCCCTGTATTGAGTCCTAAATCCCACAAATTAGTTGGCATTTTAGCACTCCCAGTTTCCTCGCCTTGAAGTCAATGAGTTTTTTAATGTGTTTTTGGTTAGGTGCCTGAAATAAGCTTAAGACATTTTCACGAAATATCTCAGTAAATACCCCACTCCTGAATTTTGAAGCTTTTATGTGTCTTTAAAAAGGCAGTCGGTAACACGTGGCTAAATGAGACAGCAGAGGTTGTTGGGGACATTAAACATCAGTTTAGTAGTGCCGATGGTGACGGCGACATGTGACCGTGATGTAGTTCGTTTGTTGTCTAACATTAGCTTTTTACTTCTGGCGATTGCATTTACGCTTCTAAAATCATAAAAGTGGTGTTCACGTGGAGAGAAAACAGTTTTGAAAAGTGAATTTAAGTTTTACAGTAACTGAGCACACACTTGGTTGACTCCCTGGATGACTGTGCTGGGACTGGAGCTGGCGGTCGTGCTGGAGCTGGAGCGCAGAGGTTGTCCGTCAGCGGGTTCGGCAGGTCCGTCCCCGCTCGGTGGACCCTCGGAGCCCTGACCTTCCCTGAAGTCATGGAAGTCTTGAAACTCAACCTCGCTAGCGTCTCCCAGTGCAGCATGGGTAGGCGGGTCCAAGTCTGAGACATCAAGGTCAAATATTAAAAGGAAGGTTAAATGGTATGAATATGGTCAATGCGTAACTTGTAATGAAACAACAACTTACTTGGCGTGTCTCCCTGGATGTCCCCTTGGATCATCTCACTCACAAGGTCTCCGAGTGACGAGTAGGAGGAGCTGGAGTCATCGTATGCCTCACTGTCACTGCCACTGCAACAAATACAGTCTATTACAAGAGCTGCCTAACTGAAACTACCTACAGCAAATAATACAACTAGAATTTAAACGAGAACATCTCACAGCTGCCCGTTTTGATCTGCGCTGTTGATAACGGCTCTTGTAAAGCGAAAATGAAATGAGAGGTTCCAGACTAATACACATTTGTGAATTAGTGTGGCGATGCCAGAATAGAGTTACAGCCAAAACGTGTTGTGTGAGGTCACAATGACGGACAACCCGAAAACATTATGCCTCTGGCCACAGCTGTCGTCTGCACGGAGGCATAAGAACCTCATGTTGTTATGCTGGAAAAGATCTGGCTCTTTCTCACCTGTCTGTGGGGTCAGACTCGTTGCCCTCGTCCTCCAAAGGACCGGCCATCGCTTCGACCAGCTGGGAGCTTCCATCGTACACTCGGTACACCACCGGCTGCAGCTGGTGAGCGTACCACTTGGGCTTGTCTCCGATTAAGGACGGATCAAACACATCTGAAACACAAGTGTGCAGAGTAAAATATTTAGGTCCGTGTACTGACCAACAGATTTTCGTTTTGAAATGAGTAAACCAAAAATCCGTGTGTGGTAATAAAAACGGAAAACGAACAATCGACCCGTTATCTGATTTTCTTTGATGTGCTTAGAAATGGAAACCGGGAAATAAAATACGACTGTAAATCAAATCACAGACAGTATTCTTTTTCTTCTTCTGTATTTTCATTTAAAATAACTTTCATATAAATTACACAAAAGGCAAAGATTTTTGCAGGTGTTTTATTGTTAATCTTATGCGTGGTTGATGATGCACCTCGGTTGCTTAGCAACTATCACTGTCTCTGTCAGAGAAACGTCAATAGCATCTCAAGTGCTGTTTCATGTTTGAATTTCTCTATGGAAAAATACTGGTGTGAATGTATGAAATAATACAGCTTACTAGGCTATATGTGATGATGATGATAAATGTATAACTACCCAAACGTATAATTAAACTTGTTAAAATGTACATGTTGGTGTTATTTCGTTTTTAAAAAGATATCTGAACACAGAAAATGCATTAATCTCTCAACTGGGTATTTATCATGAGAGATTATAGAATTTTGAATCTGGTGGTCAAAATGAAATTCCAGCACTTCTAGTGTTAATTCATACTGAACAAGATACAGACTGCCATCGTCTGAAATGAGCCTTACTGTTATGTATCCTCTGAAAGGCGAGGTTGGTAGGATTGAGAGCCCATTCTCCGTAGAACTCCACTGCCTGGGTGTGAGACAGTTTATCTGCAAAGCAGGAGCGTCGTGGCCGAGACGCCAGAAAAGAAGTACACTGAAAAGCCACCACCGGCCGCGGGAAGAGGCGCAAGGTGCGCGTGTGCATCTGGAACCCCTGGAGAACATTTGGGGAGTTGAAGAAACGTACCATGGCGACCCTGTGAAAGAACAAAAAAGGAACTTCAGAGCAGGGGCTACAACGGAGAAAATGAAATGGACTTTAGGTTATTTTTTAGTGAGTAGAAGATGACGGTGTTATCCACAAGTGCAACAAAATCAGCAGCAGAATTGCATAACTGGGTCATGATGTGGGTTATTTGCCTCACAGTTTGAGATGTTTTTTAGATGGTTAGGTTAAGCAAAGTGCATCCATACAAATGTATTATTAATATCTGAGTTGTTTAAGAGAGGGGAGAAGATGTAACAGATTGGTATCAGCAGATACTCAAGGTTGCTGCATCAGACATGAAGAAGTGGTATCGTGACATCCCTATTAATTACTTTGAGAGTATTTAAGTTATTCTAATGGTTTTTGTAGGCTATACATGCTTGACAATAAGGAAATGAGGTCTAGTGTTAATTAGTCTACATATTTAAAAAATTAAAAATGAAAATAAACTATGGTTATTACTAGGGCTGCCCTCGATTAAAGAAATTCTTCGTCGACTAACACTCATATGATTTTGTCGACTAATCGATTGGTTGATTTAATCGACAGATCTGTAAAACTGAGTTCCTCCACACAGAATAATGTAAAAGCACCACTTTAAATCGTGTGTTTACCAGTGTGGTGTGCTCATACGTTTCTTGGAAATAAGTCATTCAGCATGAAAAATGAATAATCAGCTAAAGAAATCTTAGTCAACTAAGACCAAAACGACCGATTAGTCGACTAATCGACTACGAGGGGGGCGCCCTGATTATTACAAACAAGTTTACAATAAATGTATGTATTCTTTACTCTAGAATTGGTGAAGGGCGTTTTAGAAAAATAAACTTGTCAAGCTTAAGAATATATATTTATTATCGTCTTCACATTTTTTGCATTATTTCTTATGGTATCAGTATCAGTATCTGCTACAACAAACCATATCAGTACATCTCTAAATATAATTCTTTAGTGGTTTTTTCCTCTTTTCCTCGCACCTTAAATCGACAGAGAGAAACATGATAAATGGAAAGAGACATTGACGGCTTGCCTGGTGGCCACATCCACAGAATCGACGTCGTTGCCGTAAATGAGAGGGTTGAACTCTGTGGAGGACGGCGAGGCTTTGTCTCGTCCAGGCGGGAGCAGGGGCATCTCCTGTCCTTCCTGGAACTTCTCCAGGTTCAGGATGGGCTGGGTGTTCAAACTCATACTGGCCAAGGCCTGCAACAGGTGACAGGGACACAAGGTTATAAACATAGCAGTGGATCAGAAGACAAAAGCACAGACCACTCCCACGATTGGCATCAACATTTAGTTACTACTATCAATTTATACACTTAATGGGACACTTTATTTACCCTCTCTGTGGAGGGAAAACTACAGAGGCCCTAAGGGGACATGGGGGAGAAAAATAAAAGTTTGCATTCTTTCACAAAACTTTTTCAGGTTGGAAAAAAAAAAAGTGGACAATAGAGTGCACACACCCGTGTCTAACTTTGTCTAATGGCAGCAACAGAACGTTTGCTGATACGACGGGGAGCTGATCCGGGGTCACTGATGTTAGCTGTGTGGGATGATATGAACATTTTATGTTGCGATTATCCTGGACAAAATTCACGATATTATCCCGATAATCAACAAAATATGCTTAAACCTCTCAAAACGGCACTAATACACACTGGAATCACAACCTTACATTTTGCTTTGTTGTGACTCTTGAAATATTATGGTTTATGACAAAAATATTAAGTTTTGTCTCTAAACATTACAACTTCTTTCTTAAAACATGACTTTTTTTCTCTCAAAATATTGTTTTTTAAAAACTTTTTTTAAGAAACAAATATTTTTATTGCATCACAGATAGGACATTGTAGAAACTGCAGTCAATTCATGATATTGAAATGGAAATTCACCACGATCAAATTATTGTTTGAGTGTTTTTATTGCGATCCATGATAAAAACGATTATTGTCTCATCCCTAGCTGTGACCCCCGGAGCTGGGGTTTGCGCTGGCTGAATTCGAGTTGCTACAGCCGTGGCAGAGGGGCAGCGGGGTGCGCTAGTATTCTTTCCAGATGTCTCACTTATGTGAAAACCGTGCATAGTGCCAAGCACAGATTTAGTGTCTTTATATCAGAGTTCAATCTAAAAAATAAAATTCTATGAACCTCGCCCACGGGTGTGTGCTCTGTAGTTGTGGTTGTTTCCATGGTGCCCAACTGACCCAGAAGTACAATGACTTTTTTTTCGCCCAACTTGAAAAAGTTTTGCGAAAGAATGCAAAATATTTATTTTTTTCACCTCTGTTTATTCTCCCCCATGTCCCCTGAGGGACTCCATAGAAAACAATTGGGGCCAAAGTGACTGACTGCCAGAATGGGAACTTAAACGTGGAAAATCTGGTTTATGGGATGACCCAGTCAAATTAATCTAAATACTAATTCCTCTTACAACCAAGCATCTCTGCTGCCCAGTAGTGTGCTAAAGTGAGAAGATAAACTATAGGGTCCCAAACGCAGATTTCCCAGATTTTTCCTGTTTTCAAAATTTGGCTTTACACTTATTCTACAGCTGAGGGGTCAGTTTTGTGCATGTTGATGCCCGTGGTGGGTGTGTCATTTTGGAGAGGAGGGGCACAAGGGAAGTAAGTCACTATGCATGGTTTGCATTGAGGGAACTGCTGCAGACTCAAGAGGAGTCAATGTTTAGCTTAGCACAATGGAACATTTAGTTGCTGGGTCTGGATGAATGTTAACTTTGTCAAAGTGATTAGCTTCATCATATCTTGTTTTGGTTACGAGAACACTCACTGATGCCAAGATAGATGCACGCACATTCAGTCATGCTCAAGCCAGAGCTAAGCAGTGTATCAAAAAACTGCTCCGCAGCATTCTGTGACGCTGTTATGCATTTTAGTTCAAGTCTTGGAAGATCAGGAGACAAGTAAGTAGTGACAAGCAAAATAATGTGAGAGAAGAAGATATCCGTGCAGGGGCATTACACATTCCACAGGAGGAGAAATGAGTAACCTTATTTTCAGAGGAGAAGATCTGCTTTTGGGTGATCACGGTCAACCTAACCAGACACTAGGAAGGGGATAAGAGAGATGCGAGGAGAATCACATGAAGGCCTGGGATGATAACTTCGTGACTGACACTGGAACAGCACATGACGGAAGGGTCACAACCGTGGCCCTTTCCCTTTCTTTTCTTTGTCTCCTTTCAACAGTACTTCCCTATTTGTCTGCTTTTTGCTGACAGCGATTAAGTATTTTGGTGCCACCCAAATGCGAGTCAAATAGATCTAACTTAAAGGAATACTTCACGCCCAAAATGATCATTTGTATCAGTTACACACCCCGTGTTACCTTGAATTCGTCAAGCATTCCTCCACGGTGAACGAAGAACCCGAAAATGGACAAAATTCTTGAGTTGAAGTAATACACGAATCCAGTGAAGTACCGGAAGTAAACTTTTTGAGGCCTTTCAGGCCCAAAAGTCACTCCTGATTATACTTGCATACTTTTACTTAAGTGGCATTTTCAATGCAGGACTTTTACTTGTAATGGAGTATTTTTACACTGTGGCATTAGTACTTTTACTTAAGTAAATGATCTGAATACTTCCTCCACCACTGTACGTAAGTTACTACGAGCAGGTGCAGTCGGCTGAAAGTCAGCAGTTAACATGGTCAGACCTGTTAAACCAAAACACCCGCAGCCCTGTGTTTAGTAGGAGTCTTTTTTTTTTAACCATGGAAAACTTGTTATTCGGCAGACTGGCAATAATGTCTGTATTTTATGTCAAAGTTTGTCATCAATTAGCTGAGTTAATTTGTCATCCATCCAACTACCCATGCTGCTGTCACTGTCAGCAGACTCTGCAGGTCACTACGACCCGACACCGCAGTAATGACGGCGCCACAAGATCGGTCGCCGGATTCACCTATAGGGGGCAGCGTTTAACAAATAATCAAAACATCTGTTTACAACCTCTCACACAACTCGTACAGTATAATCCAAGTCTCATTTATCCAGTCGTATGTTCAGTACTACCCAAACACATGCATATTCAATAAAACCTTACTATTTACAACTCTTTCGCACACACTTGCGCAGGCACACGACTCGTCCGACGAGTAGCGTGAAGTACTGAGCATACGACTGGATGCATGAGACTTGGATTGTACTGCAGTTGTGTCAGAGTTTGTTAACAGATATTTTGATATAGTTTTGCTGTTGTTAAACGTGGCCGCCTATTACTTCAATACATCAAGGTTTTTCTCCGTTTTTGGATTCTTCGTTCACCGTGGAGGCATGCGAGAAAAACTTTTCTTCACGAACTCAAGCCAACACGGGGTGAGTAACTGATACACAAATCATCATGTGGCTGAAGTATTCCTTTAATGAAAGAAATGCTGATGTTATTTTTGATTTATTTGTGCAATGAAAGAAATGTCTTGCCATTTCATTTCCATTTTCAATTCTACAATTTACTGAAGAAAGGAGATAAGAAAAGATAAATTTGTGTTTGTTTTGAGAAGGTGATGGACGGCCAGTAAGAGCGAGAGAGTGAGAGTGAAGACAGAGACATTTTGAGAGAGTGAGACCAAGAGAGGAACGAAGAGATGTTTTTTTTTTTATGCTCAACATGAAAGACAGTGAGACACACAGACGAGCACAAATGTGACCAAAAACCAGACTTCACCTACAGAATCCAGCCACTAAAAGACACATGAAGACCATCCATGGTGACCAGCTGGCACAGACCAGTGGTTACAATGGAGTGGTGATGACAGATACAGAAACAGCAGATCTTTTCAGAAACATAGATAAAATACTTGCACAATAAAGCACCTGTGGCAAATTAAAATCCTTAATAGTAACTGCTCAGAAACAAATGTCGGGTGAGCAGAAATAATACAACCACCATTATTTGTAAATGTAAATAAATCGGTCGCTCGTTAGGACCAATTTATTTTTGTGTTAAGTGCAAGTATTTTCAGTGACTCTCACATCAGCAGCATTCTGCTTTGGCATCACAGTCTTCAGATAATCACTTAAACCATCTTCAGTAACATTTTCTCCATTCACAGATATCAATATTGTGTGCTTGTTTCCAAATATACGACTGCTAAACTGAGGCTTTGCAGACGCCTACACACACCAGCCTCTCAGTCACACACATGGGAGAGAGCTGCTAATCACACACACACACTGCTAATGAACCGGCTCTGATTCAAGGCATATCAGGGAGTTTTCACACCAGTAGTTCGACTGTCTGGTCCGAATTGATGAGTTTGTAAATTTGGAGCGTTTCCCCCGTTGGTACGGTTCCTTTTCACACAGAAAAATCCAAGAGAAACAAAAATGCATCACTGCAAACCACGTGAGAACGTTCACTCCGCTTATTGGTCGGATGTGTTTGGGGGGCGGGAGCAAGAAAGGAAATACAGGAAGAAGGTCCTGTGTTCTGGACTAGTGCATAATTTTCATGGAAGTATAATGACAACTTCAAATTGCCGCTGCCGGCTGCAAATGTGACATGAATACAGCTGCTCGTCTGTCTCCACAGAGCTGACAGCCGGGCTCCTCACGGTGTCCGTGGCTGATTGAGGTCGGATTACGTTCTCACCACAAACGAACCGTACCAGAGTT